>PVIA01004400.1:0-139489 GCA_004024845.1 Tonatia bakeri | reverse complement strand
GCAATACAATTACACACCCCCTCTGACTGAACCATTCTCCATCTTACATATATTAAATATTAATAAAATACTTATATACGTATACCCACAGAAATGTGACCTATTTGTACTTGTGTGACAAGTCTCCCAGATGGAATTACTGCCCAGCAACACTTCCTACTGGAGAGCACTTCTTTCACCATTCTACATGCAGCTACACGGAATGCTATGGAATCTGGGACTCTCAAATTTCATGGGCTCTGAGAATGATAAATACAGGGTCCAGCACAAACAATGCCCTTTTCATTACAAAATCTTTTATTACAAAATCATAAGCATGTAATTCTGAAACATAACAACATCACACTCAAGCACACCATATGACATTTTCAGTGAAATGTTCAAATTAAAACTATAAATTAGTACACCCATATTATTACCCTATCAACAACACCCAAGCAGGCATTATTTCTGCTGGATCCTGTACTGTCTTCCCTTGGCTCCTTGCCATGATAGTGCAAACCTTTACCTTGAAGGAAGTCAGCCCAGAATACTATGAACATAGCCACTTGGTTCCTGACCCCTCCTCTACCCCACCCCAACCCCAAGCAAACATTCCTCAGTTGATTTACAATGCCTACTAGAAATGTGAAGATATTCTGCAGGCAG
Source organism: Tonatia bakeri (assembly GCA_004024845.1). NCBI lineage: Eukaryota > Metazoa > Chordata > Mammalia > Chiroptera > Phyllostomidae > Tonatia > Tonatia bakeri. Next base: position 138,841 of record PVIA01004400.1, on the reverse strand, counting down.
GTTATCATGTGAATCAGGAATTTAGAAAACAGCATGACTGCAATTATGGTAAACGGATTCTCTACTCAGATATCCTGGTACTTCACCAAAAAGTCATTCAGCAGATTGTGGCTAGTAGACAAAATATTTGCCTTACTGACTGATGAATGACAGGTATTTCCTACCATTCCCAATTAACAATTTATATCTACTATTATAGCACTGGAAATACTATTACTGTTAAAGACCTTTCTAGTTTTATAACTGGGATAGCGGTTTTCAAATTTTCCTGCCTTTGAGTGTGTTTGTTGGTTGGACCTTGTTTGAGGAGAGTGGATCCAGCATGCTCGGCTGTGGAGCTGCCACAATGCCTGGCACGGCAGGGGCTCCTTTGCTCAGAGCTGCGCTCTAAACCTTAATGAAACCCTGTTTTATTCATGAGCAAGCTTGAGTTGCCAAAAGATTGAGTCTGAATTTGCACAGAACATTGGATTATGCCTTTAAGCTGGCAAGTGTTAGGAAGTTAGGGACACTGAATTCCATCTTTTCAAGGTGTTTGAGATAATACTCATTTGCGATGTTTGAGGGAATACCCACTTATTGTTTCATTCAGAAATAAATAAAATGGGATGCCTCAGAAAGGCATGTTAACATATTTATTCGGACTTAAAAAATAAAGGCAGATACATGACAGTGAATATGTTTATTTCTTTTGGCTGTTGGGTTTGACTATAGAGACTGGCTTTGCCAATCAGGTTATAATGGCAGATACTCCCAAAACTTGAATGAACTAAATCTATGGCTCCAATTTTCTGATGAATATACATGTAAAGTACATGGTGAGATTTGCAAAGAATACTTAAAAATGTCATATTGACAAGAGTGGGTGTCTTGAGAGGTTAACAATATTTAGACTTTTCCAATACTTTGATCGTATTACAGTAAATAGGGTACCTTCAGATGAAAGACCAACTGCTACAACTAACAGTCATTCAGTGAGCCATGGTAATGCCTTCTTGGTATTCTCCCCAGAAATTAAAAACATAAATATGTTGGGTTCTGTGAAGGATCTGATGGATCCTACTTAAAATCTGATAAACAAATCTGTTAAGTTTTCATGGATGCAGGCAAAAGACATGAAACTCGTGGGTCAGAAACTATGACCTTTATTACCCTTGGCACAACAGCAAGCAGCAGCATGATACTGGTTTGCTCTGGTTTCCTCTGTCCTCCAAGTCCCATGGGGACAATGCAGTTAGATGTGTGGAGTTATATAGATGCCATGCACACTGGGTTTGTATCACACTGAGCTTGGGGGATTCAGCGCTTTTATAGCAAGCAGAAGCAAGCCTGGTCTTTGTCTGGGGAGAGAGTTTAGTTCATCTCAAGGAGGCTTGCTTCTCTGAGAAATGGCTCAGATAAAAAGCATCCAGAGCCTTGCATTATTGGTATACTCGGCAAGAATGTGCTAGGACATTCAGGACCTACGGCGGATTGCCTCTCCCAATAAAATACTCTCATAACTGGGTAACAAGTTCTCCTGCAAGTTGTATAGTACCCTCTTCTCAGCTTTCAACAAAGTTGAAAAAGAATTTCATCAAGTTGTTTAATTGAGGATGATAAATACTTTCCTCACTGAGGCCATAAAATTTGAGAGTCACAGATCATTAATAATAATTTTGATAATAGAATACTATATAATTTCTGGCATAAGATTCAGATCTGAATCAGAGAATTTTGAGAAATTGCCATCATAAAATTCCTCCCATTCCCATCTTCTTATTTATGTGAACAAGTGCTCTCAGTGGCCATCGCTATAAATGGAAAAAAGAAGAGAGTCAGTTCCAAGCCTCCACCCGAACAATTAGTAACATCCATCCATGGACGTGTGAACTCAGAGAGAGGTTTTTAAAGCCCTATCAGTTTCATAGGAGGTATGTTCCCAATAAATGTTAATTTTTTAATTTAGTAATTACTACTTGCAACATATTTATGCTATTTTGAGTAAATGTGTACTAGTAATATTTGTAACAATAATACAATTCAAAAAATTTAATTCTTAGCTCATAGTCACAAAATTTAAACAGATTTAATTTTAATTTTTAATTAGAAAATTTTGATCTTAAATTTAATTTCAATCTCAGCACACTCATTTGCTGAAGCAAAATCTGACAGGGCAATACATGAGACTTTCAAACATAACGCACCCATTGGGTTAAAATTTTCTGTGAGAAATAGAATGGAGTAACCCAGGTTCCAGAAACACAAAAGGAACATTACAAAACTCCAACTGTCAGAAAGACAAATGCTATATGATGTAACTTATATGTGGAATCTAATAAACAAAATAAACTAGCAAACAAAATACAATCAGACTTACAGATACAGAGAACAGACTTACAGCTGTCAGAAGGGAGGGGATGGTGGGCCTGATTGAAAAAGTTAAAGGGATTAAGAAAAATAAAACCTCCTAGACAGACAACAGTGTGGTGATGACCAGAGGGAAAGCAGGATGGGGAGAGGTAGAAGAGGGCGCAGAGGGGATAAATGGTGATGGAAAGAGACTTGACCTGGGGTAGTAAACACAATACAATATAGAGATGACGCATTATAGAATTGTATACTTGAAACTTATATAATTTTTATTAACCAGTATCACCTCAATAAATTTCATATTCCTTTAATGAAAGATCATGGATGTCAGATTGCTATGGATTAGGTTTCATTAAATACATTTAGAAGAAAGCTATAATATTTGAACTTAAAATGTCAGTGCAGGTAATACACCAAAAATTGACTTTCAAATAACTATAATTTAAAAACCAATTATAAATGTTTAAATTGTTAGGGAAAATATGTCCTTTTCCAAGATTATCAGTGGTACACAGACAAAACAAAAAACATAGGCTACATTTTTTAAAATAATCATCTAACAATAAGAAAATAATTAAAAATAATAATCATCGCCCTGGCTGGTGTAGCTCAGTGGATTGAGCGTGGGCTGCGAACCAGGCATCACAGGTTCGATTCCCAGTCAGGGCACATGCCTAGGTTACAGGCCATGTCTCCCAGCAACTGCACATTGATGTTTCTCTCTCTCTCTCTCTCTCTCCCTCTCTCCCCTCTCTAAAAATAAATAAATAAAATCTTTAAAAAACTTATAATTGGACTTAAAAAAAGGGGTGTCAAACTCATTTAAAAAATCATCATCATCATCATCATCATCATCTAGATTCAGAAAGCTGTGACCAAAAAAAAAAGACAACCCCTGCCATTAAGAAGTTTAGCATGTATTAGGATAAAGAGTAGTTTTGTGACATTTAAATGAGAAAACATGTGTGAAAGCATGGAGATGTCCCAGGCCAGGGGACTGATAAAAGTTAGTTCCCCTTACCTTTAACTACCATATTTTTTTCTGCATTAAAATCACATCTCCTTATTATAAAATAGAGAGAAAAAAATCACATGGCTGGTAATCAACTTTTATTTAATATTTCTTCATAAGCTAAAGAGAGTTAAATCACCTTAGTAGTTTCTTTTAAATTCCAGTTTCAAATGTTAATTTAAAAAGAACAAGAAAAGGAAAAGGGAGAGACAAAGAAGAAGTTCAGGGAGGGGGAAGAAGGTAGGGAAGGAGGGAAGGAAGGAAGGAAGGAAGGAAGGAAGGAAGGAAGGAAGGAAGGAAGGAAGGGAGGGAGGAAGGAAAGCTTTTAAAAAACCCTGTGTACTGTACTCCCAAACCAAGTAACTGGGATAACTTTTGTGTTGATTTAAGCACACATTTAACCAAATGAATTTCCCATTGTTCCCACCTGTTTCCCAAATAGCTTCAACTGTTCTGTCTTTGACCTGCCTTGACTCAATCCTATGTGGAATCTGTGCTGTTGGAACACTCCGCTCCTGGGCTCCTCCACCACAGGGTTGGCCTGAGCAGCAGCTGGGAAAACCTCCTGGGGAACAGCTGGTGTTCAAGGCCCCACATTTCTGCCATCACAGAGGGTCAGAGTAGTTTTCTGAAATAATGGCTTTGGGGGGAGACATTTCATTAAAATAACACTTTGCATTTGTGGTATTTTTCCATTGACAGAAAACTCTCACAGTCATCATCCCATTTGGTCCCATTTGGTCTTCAGAACAGACCTGGCAGATTCTGTTAACATGAATCAGGAGCCAAAGCCCTGGGCCTGGGTTCTCACCCTTGCTCTGTTTGTTCCGTGAACGACAGTGGTGGCAAAAATCCCTTTAAGTCTCAGGATTCCATTTCCTCAACACAAAACCAGAAGACTAGCCTAGATGATCGCCCCTTAAAATGAACATTTATGGACAAACACCTCAAAGCAACCTTTCCACAGTCAACTCCGTCCACTGCTGAATGAAATCCAAACTGGCTTGTCACCTTTGTCACACCACTTACTGTTTGCCAGCTCAAATAAGACTCAGATAAACCAAACCCACCTTGGTATGCATCATAACAAATAAGCTACGTCAGTTAATCTTCCCCAAGAACCTAACAAGGGAGGAAGTTCAGGTATTATTACCTCTAGTTTTTAGATGAGGAATCAAGGTGAGAATCAGTGATTTGCTACCTGGCAATCCCACAGCAGGTAGCAAAGTTCTACCTTCCAGTTCAGAGGAAACCAAACCATCTTGGACATGAAAAAGCTAACACCACCTTCATGGGCATCCAGATTCATGATGCAGATGATTGTCAGCTGTTTGATTGAAAAGAGTATAGTCAACTGGGACACAGGACACTTATCTGATCTCTGATCCCCGTAAGTCAGCTCATGGGGCCATGGGTGCCTCTATACCAAACTGGGTGTTTTGAGCACATTTGCAAATTACTAATTGCTGAAGGATGGATGGAGGCAGTGTCCAAATTAAAACCTTCACCTCCCAGTGGCTCTGCCCTGTCTGTGCCCTGTGTGTGCCCTCCACATCCTTGTTGATTTGTTTCTCCCGCATTGGGTGGGTCTCTCCTTGACAACTGAGGACCACATTTAGCCAAGCAGCTGCCCATTGGCGTCTAAAGCCTGCGATATGTAGTTCTGGCAGCATCTAAAAGGATTTATTATTATCATCCCATGATTTCATTATTATTATTATCATCCTTATGAAATTTGGTGGCTGAGCCCACTACAAAGCATTAAGCCCTAGTTTAACATGAAACAGTCTGTTTTCTTCAATCCCTCCACAGCTGAGGGGCCCTCCACCCTGCCCAGTTTCTGCTTACTGTTTGAGGACTCTAAGAGGTGGCCTGCAGCCATGGATAGGTCAGCCTGAGTATTCCCTCCACCACCGCTGCCCTGTCCCAGGGTCTCCTCAACGGGGAACAGGCTCTTCACTAAATAGAAGGCAATTAGAATGTGATACAGAGAACACTGAGCCAGGGGTCAGGAGATGCATGTTCTGTGACCAAGGGCAACTCTCTGCCACCTTGGACTTTGGTTTCCTCATCTATTAAATGAGGTAACCAGGTGAGATTATTTCGAAGAGTAATCTTGAGATAATTTTCCCAGACCAGCTCTAATTTTACCCTTTCCCTGCCATCTGGACATTTCCACAGGGAAGAACACCTTGATAGGAAAGATCTCAGGGGAAGACCTCCCACTTGTCACTTCTCACTTGTGTCAGGGAAGACACAAGTAGCTCTTTATCAGAGCAATAAGAATTCCTTGCCTAAAATGGGCCATGGTTAGGGGGTCCTAAGCTTTGGATTCCATCCCACCTTTTTTGATAATTGGCCGGGTGTCTCTCAGCAAGTCCCCTCTGTACCTCTGACGGCTCATCTTCCCAACTCGAATATCAATTCCTCTTTCACTTTACCCCAGTCTCTGAGGCTCACAAGAAAGTGTGTCTTGAAAATGTAAAGTATAACCACATATACAGATAAGTCACTAAATTAAGGTCACTTCCCTCCTTGACCCTAGAAAAATCTGAGAACTACAGGATCAACACAACACTATAAAGATGCTTATCTTCCTATCAGTAGGATAGCTGGTAGGTTTAAATTTTGTTGTCAAGTTTTAGAAAACCTCATTCCAGTTTCATTTAAAAGACACTTGTTAGAAGCCCACTGTGCATTTTATATTGTTCTGGAGACAAAAGAACATACAAAAGAAGTATAACCTTGACCTCCAGGAGTTCACCATCTTGTGAATGCAAACAAATTGTAAAACAAACTTTAAAACAGTATAATGACATGTTAAAGTGCATGTAGACCTATAACAAATGCTTAACCTACCCACATTGGGATCTGAGCCTTCAGCAGAGGAGTAGATGGGTGCTGACTGACCCAACTTTGGGGTAGGCTGCATGAAAGAGACAGAACTGGAGACAGACTGTGAAATAGTGGAACTAGCAGTTTTCCACATTTATAATAGAAGACCTTCAATAACAAATGCCAGAATTAAATAAGAAAAAGAATTTTAATATTGATGATTGGAGAGAAATGCTTATTCCTCTATATTCAAAAGCAACAGATTTCAGACTATGATTTTTCAGGTGAAATTATGTTTACTTAAGATGTAGAAATAGTAGCACTACCTTGTTACATATAAATGTGTAATCTAAAGGAACTCCTTGTAAGATCTCCTGCTGTGAGTATATTTTCACAAAGTGGCTGCTTTGTGTCCCAAGCATTCCCCAGACTGACCCCTTCACAGAGCACCAAGTCCAGCCACAGGTTAATTAGTGCTTCCTGAATACATTCCTGCTTCGAGGCAAGCCCTTCTCCCATCTGGGAAAGCCCTTCCCTCACCTCTCCAGGCACGTGAACCCATCCTGTCTTTAGGACCCAACTGAGCCCAACATCCCCCATGAAGATTTTACTACCTGGTCCATCACGTATCAATCTCTGCTTCTGAATGCCAAAAGTGCTTATTTTCTGTACTATCAATTTCAATTTTTTTGTATTTTTTCCCAGATATAGTTTCTATCCCCAAAAGAACCTAATTCAGTCTCTTAAGGCAGGGAACATAGTCACTCCTTTGTACTTCCTTTGCTTAATATAGAATACCATGATTTGGCATACACTCACTAAATATATATATATATATATATATATATATATAAAGTTTTATATATAAAAAATAATATTTATATATATAATTGAGCATTTATCTAGTCAAGTCCCAGACTAGCCATGTTTTTTATAACTCCACTGCAATAACCCTCCCATTTGAAAAAAAATGGCCAAAGTATGTTAGAAATGACCTAAAAGGGTTGTAAATGAGGTGGTGTATATTGACAAAACCTAAAATAAACCCAGTATCCTAAAAAAAATTTAGTGTTCTACGCCCTGGCTGGTGTAGCTCAGTGGATTGAGCGCGGGCTGCGAACCAGGCATCGCAGGTTCGATTCCCAGTCAGGGCACATGCCCGGGTTGCAGGCCATGGCCCCCAGCAACTGCACACTGATGTTTCTCTCTCTCTCTCTCTCCCTCCCTTTCCTCTCTAAAAATAAATAAATAAAATCTTTAAAAAAAAAAAAAATTTAGTGTTCTTACTCTTTAAAAAATAACACATGCATTATTTCAGTATACCCCATGAACAGAAATACTAATATAGATTTGCCTATCTGAAAAAGGATTTAGCAAAGGGCATTTCTCCTGGCACTGAGACAGCTGAAGAGGTGTAATTTAACAGCTTGCAGAAGCCCGTCACTGTGGTGATTGAGGTGGACATAAGGCATGGACATCACCAAGGCCCTTAAAAGACACAAACAGGTGGGAGAGCGTGCTGGGGGTGGGCACAGGCTGCAGAGTACAAAAAGGAAGAGGCCAGCCATTGGAGAGCGGAGACAAGAGGAGGCAGAGAGGGAGACTGCCCAAGGAAGGGGAGGAGAGAAGAGGAGAACAGTGCAAATCTGAAGCTAGGTCACATCTAGACAGGACACAGCAAGAGGTAAAGCCCGAACAAATGCCAGAAGTAAAAGAGTGAAAGGCAAATGAGCAGACAGGGCACAAATAAGGAGAAAGGACGGATTCTCAGGAGTGGGGATGTACATTAAGGGAAGACAGATGATTTCTCTGTGTGACCAGAAGGACAGCGATTACAAAGACGAGAATGGCAGGAAAGGGAATAAGTAAGGAGACAAAATAAGTCATATAAGTGCACAAGTACTAGTTAAATGCTTAGAAAATTATCAGGTAGTTAGGCTGAGCTGGAAAGAGAACCACAGCTCTACCAAAGAGGGGACCATCAGAAAGGCAGAGGCAGGCAACTTAAGGGACTAACTACTGAGGTGAAATTGCAAAAATAAAAAATAAAAAAGGAAGAAGAAGATGGAAGAGGTGAGAATCAGGAGAGGGAAAACCCAAAGGAGACACTGGCCCAGAAACCTTTTTAACTTTCTGTAAAAATCTTCAAGGCCCCAAACTAGGCCAAGATTCTGACTGACATTTCTGAGCTCACCAGCTGCTGTTTCCTTGAGAGTATTCTGACAGGAAGGCATAGAAATACAAGCCAACACTGCCGGCTCTGGACAAAATAATAATACTAACACTCCATGCTCTAACCACCACCATGGGGCTGAGCCCTCCCACGGAAGAAGGCACACAGAGGAGGAGGGACCTGCCTGCAACGTTTCCCCAGGTAAGTCCTGAGCTGCTCCCCCATGCTGCTTTCTCCTCTAATTGTCCTCTGGCCATTCCTGCCTTGCCCATCTGTCTTTCTTTCTTTGTGCATTTTTGGGAAGCCCTGCGGGTGATCTGCTTCTGTCATCTGAAGCCAGCACTGCGGTGTCTGTAGGAGAAGGTGAAGCACCCCATACTGCATTCTGCACTTCACACGAGTGGGGGAGGACCGCTAGAATCCAGATCCATCAGGCAGAACTAGGTGAGAGGAAATGAATGAGAGAAATCACCCCTGCCCGCATTATCAGCATGTGGGAATGAATTGTGGGCTAGTTAGTATTGACAGTGAACTAGTTTCTGTGTGCTGGGGCTTGAAGCAAAGGCAGAGAGGAAGGGTAGGTGTGGAAGACAGAGGGACAATAAAAGACAGCTCCTGGGCAGAGATCTTGCATAGTCACCACAAGTAGGGGCTGGTCAATTATTTAAACAATAGCTAGGGTTTGAGGAGTGTTGGATGCGAATTTGACAGCACATGACCTTGAACTTGGGGCTTGCCCTTTCAGTGACTTGGTAAAATATTTTGAATGCATGTTGAAATTTTCTTCAAAGAAACTCAAAGGAATTTAATTCTAATATGTAATTTATCTCAAGTATGCAATCATTGAGTGGGAATGTTTTCTTCAGATGAGCCCACAGATGTCCCCACTAAGACAATGTGAAATGTTACATGTTAAAAAACCAAAACAAAAAACTAAGAGACTAAGTTCCCCAGAAATGTATTTCTTTGGAAAACTAGGACAAGAACCAGATTCTCTAACTTGTTCTCTGGACCTTAAGCAATTCTTAATTCTCACTCAATTTAATAGGTTCAAAAAAAAAGAGGAAGATTTTGGAACTAATGATCCTTATCATTATTCCATATTATTATGTTATCTTATGTTATATTATCAGTATGATCCCTCTGCAAATATGACATGGGGTTGTGTGAGTCAGTGGACCCTCCGCTGGACTATCTTCTCAAGAAAAACTTACCTCATTTTATATTGATTTTTCACCCAGCTTCACTAAAGGTTTACTGATAAGAATTGGAAGCCAAAGGGATGATTCCCAGTAGTGTACAACCCCTTGAGCTGAAAATTCTTAGTAACTTCACAGACAAGGTTCCCCTCTCCTTGGAGTGTAGACTTCCTGTCTGCATCCTCATTGGCAAAGGCTCCAAAACCACATTCTTGAAGAGCCACCTTCTCAGCTTCTCTGTGGCTTTATTCCTCTCCCACCTCCTCATTATTAGGAAGCTCAGAATGGGCGGGGGAGGGGCAGTTTCCTGCTCTTGAACTGTTGAGCATCAGAAACACTGATTGAACTAGAGTAGTGGTTCTCAAAGTGTAGTCCCCCAGAGAAGCACTATTAGAATCACCTGGGAACTTGTCAGAAATGCATATTCTCAGATCCCACCCCAGGCAAACTGAACCAGAAACTCTGGGGGTAGGACCTGGCAGTCTGTGTTTTAGCAAGCCCTCCAGGTGACTCTGACACACGGAGTTAGAAAGTTGATTTCTTAAAGTGCTCCTTTCTGAACCCACAGAGCTCAGATCTCCTTACAGGTGTGACTCTGGTCATCTTCAGGGCTATAGCTGCTAAAGGAGATCCTTCCACAAACAACAACCTTTCAGTGCCTTGTGTCCTCCATCTGTTTAAAAAAAAAGGAACATTTAAAATATAAGTTACTTGTTACAACACTGAGAACAGTGCCTCCACACAGGAAGTGCCAGGTGTGGTGGAGATGCTGGTGCTGGTGGCAACTATCTGCTTCACCCTTACTATGCAAAAGGTCCTCACTAAAGCAATAGGTGGTATGGGAAATCGAAAATAAAGATGTCAGGATCCCAGTCCTCACAAAAGGAGATGCATGCATTGCAGGTACACAAGGAATCAAACAGCAAGGGATGCTGTGACGTGTGCCCGTGCACAGGTAGAAACAACAGGAACTAAGAAAAGAAAGAGCTCCAGCTGGGAGCAAACTTGGTGGTGGAAGTGTCATACAAACTGAGCCTTAAAGAGAGCAGTTTTAACTAGGGAAGATGGGCAAAGGATAAAGAACATTCCAGGTGGACACTGAGCACAGGAAACATTGCAAAGAAAACATTAGTGGTCAGGTGTGGACAAGAGCACCCAGTCACCTTCTGTGACTGACACGTCGACTGTTCACAAATGGAGAGAGACTACCCCGTCCCTAACTGTTCATCACCACGTTCGCCAACACCATTCCTTTAACCTAAAAGGATTTTCCAGTAGTTGAGTCTTTTCCAGTGTTGATGCCATTACTTTGGCACCCATATCTCTCCATCTTGTTTATTATTAGATCAATGTTTTCCAAAGTCCTCAGCCCACTGGCAACAGAATAAATTGAGAATGGTTGCAAAAATGCAGATTCCTGGGACCTGGCCCAGGTGGCTCAATTCAGCATCTTTGAGAGAAGAATCTGCACTTTAACAAGCTCCCTTCTGATTCTAATTTCACTCAAGTTTGAGAGCAGCTCTCCTAGAGAAGTTTTTTCCCCAAATTTGCTGAGCATAGAAGTCACCTGGGAGTGCTTGTTAAAAAGATGGATGCCCAGCCATTCCCATGGAGATTTCAATTCCATGGCTCTGGAGTGGGGTGTAGAGAGCAAGAGTTCACAGAATCCAGTGCCTTTGTGGCATTAGGGACCAGACAAGCTTGGGAAACAGAGACTATTAGAATGAATGTGTGCTTTGGGTTGCAGAGATGCTTCAAGTCATAAGTCAGCCGTATACAAGCTGTGTGATTTGGGCGAGTTTCTTAACCACTATATGTCTCCAAATTACTTTACCTGTTGAGATAGTTTTATCCTGTGTAATCAAAGATACTTCACAGAATTGCTGGAAGTATAAATAAGTAAACAACTTAGTATAATGGTGGCTCCATCTCCTTGTCCCTCCCTTCCTTGAAGTCCCAGCTCCAGCTATCCAGCTCTGATGAGTAGCAGGGCAAGGACATCAGTGATGGTAAACTGCCACCAATACTCGCCTCTTGTGAGCAGGGATGCTCAGAAGATGCTGCAGGGAGAGAAGATGGGCTCTTGGAGCTGGCCTTGCTTTTGGCTGCCCCTGGGAAGTTAAAATAGGACTCATGTCTATGATTGAATCAACATTCAGAACTGGCCAGTTCTCTAAAAATAGCAAGAAGTTCTGGCTGTGCCTTAGGAAACATAAGGTCCTCTCCTGACATACTACCCCAAGCTTGCCTTAAAAGGAGGGGCCTCTGCTTCATTTCCTACCTCCTCAGCCAGATGATGGTAAGCCCCAAATAATTTGGCTTGTATCTGGTGGACTCCAGAATAGTCCCTGCTTCATGGACAACCTCCAAGAACACCAGCAGAGATAATAGTGCATAAGGTCACAAGTGCTCCGATTTGGGGGTGGATACCTCCGTGCGGACCATTTCTCCTGCAAGCACTAGTAGGGTCCTAACCCCCATAAAAGTGTGCAATTCTGATTGCTTTTGAAGAAACTGTAATTGATTGTTTCAAATTCTCAAGCTGGACTGTAGGGCAGAAAAGGGACTAGGAGATCTAAAACGGCTATATTAGAAATTCAGAGAATGAGATACAGGCGATTTTCTTGCAGAAAGTCCTGGTTCTTCTCCTCACCCAGCAAAGAGCGAGCTAACTAAAGTCAGACCTGTCATCAGAAGCAAAAGCCTAATGGTCACTAAAGAGACAGCCTGACAACCTTACCTTTTATGCTTACATCTTTTCATAAAGGTTCCAAGAGTGAGACTGGGCCCTGGATATTCAAAGCCTTTCATGGTTCTTGTCAGAAATGATACTGATGAACCCCTTTCCTTAACAAATCCTGTTCAAGCATATTAAAATATAATAATTTTTTTAAAGTATGAAAAGATGTTTTTATACTATCTGAGCTTTTGCATGTATTTTAGAACCACCCCTGGTATAAAATTGTCATGAGGATGAAACTCATTAAAGTAGATCAAATATAAGGACTTCCATGCAGTGAGTAGTTTCAGGTACTGTATCAATATTAATTAGTATTAAATATATATTAAATAGTAGAATAATAATAATAGTAATAGAAACCATTTATTAGACTTCTAATACTGTATTCACAGCCCTTTATATAAATCTATCTCATTGAAGCCTCCTGTATAGTAATCCTTATTATTCTCGATTTATAGATAAGGAAACTGAGCCTCAAAGAGGTTAAGGAACTTGCTCAAGGTCACAGAGCCAGAATGCACAGGTGCCCAATCTCTTCCCCCCTACATCCCTCTGCTGCCAATAACCTTGAAGATGATATTATGTTAGCCTATAATTCAGATTTCTCCCTATCTTAACACATCCTTGATTTTCCCCTAATCAGAGAGTGTTTTTGAGGGCCATTAATGGGTAATCACCATGCTCACTTCTCTGTGATGTTGTGTCTGAATCATTTATGTTCAAAACCTGCCCTGCTCAGTGAAAGAAATACGAAAAAATGATGCTGGCCATCAATGCCTGTGATGGCACCTTTACTGCTATTTAAGTTCTAAATGCTTTCAAATGGTACTTGCCTCTCAGGAATAAAGGAAAGAACAGTTTATTAATTAAGAGCTTTGAAAAATTATCTGGTTCCAGGACAGAGAGAGAAAAATAAATCTTGTTTACAATAACATGTTGAGTGACATTTTGTGTTGCCACCAACCTGTTGTCCTAAGAAGCTCATGACTCTCCCCCACATTACCTTACTAACTAACCTTCAACCCACCCTGTGGGGGCAGAACAGCCACACAACCACTATAGGGATGAGGGATGGAAAGGCACTGATTTTGCCCATAGCGCACAGCACACAAGTGGCCAAGTGACACACCGTATCTCCCCATTCTTTCTATTAACACCCCCCTGCTTAATTCAGAAGATTTGGGCAGGTAATAAGCTAAATAAATAATCTAGAAAAAACCTACATCTACTGGCTCTATGAATGACCTTCGGCCCCATACAAAACTCAGAGGAACATGTCTTTATATTCCCCACCCTAGACCTTTCTCTTTCCTTTAGGCCCAGTTTGAAAAGCTTTGATTTTTGTTGTAGTTGTTTCTTTATTGTTTATTCAGCCTACCTCTCAGTCCATTTTCTAATCTGTTCCATGAATTTCCTTCCTGGCATTTTAAGTTAGATGATCAGAAAAAGTAAGAGAGACTCAAATGCAATCAAAGCTTTTTGTTGTTTTTTTTTCCCTAAAGATTTTGAAGCCAACCTTTAGGTGACCTTTTGAGATTGGGCTTGACAGAAAGTCAAAAACATTCACACCCGAATGTTAAGGACGGGCTCCAGATGTTTAGCACTGTCTTGATCATCTCACAGCATCTTCTTTCTTTTTCTGTCATTTGCATTGTTCCGTGAATTAACCGCCTTCTGGGCCTCAGCTGGCTCATGGAAAGCAGGTGTCTGACAGCTGCTCCTTCTAGTTCTCTGGACCAGAACACTTGGTGGTCCCTCTTGTCTCTGCAAACCTTCACGTCTGACACTCACATGCCCAACACTTTTGAGATCCCGATCTGACAAACTGAACCAGTTACAACGACCCCCTCTCCTCAGCTCTTAAGTTCCCTGGTTCCCTGGAAGGGACAACACATTCTCATCTTCTCAGATGCATACCCACACCTTTGCCTGGGCCCCACTGCCACTCTCCCCATCAGCCTCTGCTTTAGATAGATCACAGTCCCCAGATGTGGGGGGGGAAGAGCAGCCCCACATTCTCACTGATTTGAAGATTGCACTTGACAATCTGGAGGACTGTGCTTTCACAGAAGATTATACAGCAATGGGATTGCATTAAATGAGCTATTGGATGATTCCCAAAGTCAGATTTTGACTGCAGTGCCAAGCACATTTCCCTATTTTCCTGAGAAAAAGTATGGTTTCTAAACTATCACCACCACCATACCCTAAAGGTACCGCTGTAGAAGAATGAGTGTCAGAGTATCAATCCCATAGTGTTTTCTTCTCTTCTTTCCTTCTCAGTTCTTACAATCTAAGCTCATCATCATGGACTGATCAAAGACTCCCTCCAAACTGATTAGTTTTTTAAAGCATTACTATTTAAGTGTATGTAAACCTATTCATTTCTATGATCCTCACCTGAAAACCCGATGAAAATGATAGCTACTTCATAGAGCAGTGGATTTAAAGAGGTTGTATAAGCAAAGCACCAAAACTGATCCCTTACTCATAGAGTAAGCTTGAAAAAACTTTTCACTCTTCTTTTTATGAATTTTATCACTAGATTTCGTTAAGCCCTTGTCAGTGCTGTGAGCCTAAAACCTTCTCTGGGGTGCTGTTCTGTTGTCAGAGTCCCTGTTTCCTGGTAGAGAATTAGATGCTGTGAGGCTGAAAACCCTCTTGCCCTTGAGCCGGGGTGGCCTGTCCAGACCCCAGGTGGCTCGACAGCTGCCAGTGTCCCTCACTCCGTGGCTCCTGCCTCACAGTTTGTGGGGCAGGTGATAGGCTAGTGGGAGCAGAAGCCAAACAAAAAAATCCTCCCACAATGAACAATCATGCTTGGAATGCTGCCCTGGCAGCTGCAGGCTTCAACACGCGTGCACGGCAGACATGCAGTAGGAACCAGGAGGGCCACTGTGTTTCTCAGTGGGGTTTGTTGTCAGAGCATGTGCAGAGTAGTTCTCTGTTGGATTCCCTCTCTTTTTTTATTTTCCCTTCATGGGAATTCAAACATTCAAAAAAGAATTATACTGAAATGCATAAAGTAGCAGCTATTAAATTAATTACTAGTAATAAAAAAGAGTATAACTACACCCAAATAAGCCAGTAAAACTTGGGTGCCATTTATTTTTGAAGAAACAGCCGGGGAGAAATAGGGTCCCAGGAAGCACTGCCATTCCTCACCACAGAGGTGTCCCAGGATGTTCTGCGGGGAGTGATAGGATGGATGAGAGAAGGTCCCAGTGGTCCTGCCCTCTGAGCGTTTGCCATTTAGAGGAGGAGAGATGGTGTGAGTGGCCCACATCTGAGGTGCTGGGCTGCATCTGGACAGTGGAAGAAGCCGAGACCAAGACTGCTTCCCGAGGCCACATGCTTCTTTATATCCCCATACGGATCACTTTGCTATGGAATGTAAGGAAGTGTGTGGTTTCGGCAAGTGCCTCTTCGCTGCCCGCCCCCACCGCCCTGGTCCCACCCAGAGGTTTTACCCTCCTCCTCATCAGGGCTTTGTGCCAGCAAGGGTCTTCCTCAGCGATGAAGAGAGAGCCTCCGAATTCTGGCTGGGCTGCTCTCCCACCGGCCCTTCTCTTTCTTACAGGTTCTGAGAGTTCAGGCTGTTATCCCAGCCTCCCAGAGCTTGTGCCATGTTGGCAGTGAGGCCAAGTCATCCAAAGACTTTTCACAGAATCAGCCCTGGCCCTCTAATCCCCTTCCTCCAGTCATTTTGCTCCTGAAATGAGATGTTTCTGCTAACCAAACTGAATTGTAATTCTTTTATATCCATCCTTTTCCTTTATCATCATCTGTGTCCGAGGCAGTTTGTGCATTTCAAAAGGCTTTCCTTGCAGTTAGAACAGCAAGTACTGTGAGCCCAGGAGGCCACAGCCTCGGGCCACATAGTCATGCCCCTGACCCTGCTCTGCTCTCTTTTCCACTTCACATCACAACCCTGTGGCCAAGCAGCACTTTGGAGTGAGGCTGCTAGGGGAAAAGTTTGAGGTACTAAAATAGCGATTCACTCATCTCAATGGCTAAGTCCTCTCTCCCCTCCTTCCTGATCCCCTGTGTTCCCAGCTCTGACCTAAAAGGTCTGGACTTACCACAAGAAGGGGGAGGACTTAGGGAGAGAGGCTCTGAGCATGAGGAGAAACCACAGTCACTAAAGACTCAGGCCATCTCCTTCCCCAGCAGTTCTGAATGAGGGAGGAGGCTGAAGGAGTCTCCCTCCCTCCCTTAAACTCCAGTTCCAGGATGGCTGCATGTGCTCCACAGCTCAGCTCCCTGTGGTCCGTGAGTGAGAGAGATGAGGCCTGGGGCCGCACTGTGTGTGTACTGGGAGTTCTTAAGCAGAACCACAAAAGGAGACACCACAGGATGTGACTGTGTGTGCCAACGTGCGCAAAAGGGAGCTACAAAATAGAACTAAGAAGCTGCAAAATGAGGACATGGGATGAGGAGGAAAAGGAAGGACAAAGGGAGGATGCACGTGTACAGGTGGCAGATGGCAGCCAAAATGCAGAGTGGTTGGAGATGAAGGACACCTGTCCCTCAGAGGGGAAGCACGCAGAGGACAATGGGCCGAACCCCTCAGCAGGCCGCAGCAGCACAGGTGATGCCACCCTCTACCTCATCCAGACACCAGGCAGCTGTCTAAGGGTCTCTGAGGACACACTAACCTGTATTCTTCGGGGAATGTGGGGAAATTAAAGAATGTGGGAGAATTACTAGAGATGGAGAAGTGATAAGACTGAACAGAGAAATTGATAGCTTTAAATCGGTGGTTCTTAATTGGAGGTGATTTTGCCACCAGGACACATCTGGCTAAGTCTGGTCACATTGCTTGTTGTCACAACCAGGGGGTTCCACTTGCATCCAGAGATGGTGCTATACACTCTACAATGCACAGGACAGCTCTCCACAGCCAAGACTTACATGACCCAATATGCCAAAGTTAAGAAAGTTTGCTTTAGAGCGCCATGCTTTGTATGAATAAGGTTTCTGACATTGGCATATTATGGCATATTCCTTCCAAAGAAAGTCATTGTCCTTACTTTATAAACATTCATGCCTGTAAAATAAGTAGCTGCCTCAGAATTGTGCTTCTTTCCAGTGACAACACTTACCCTTTTCTGTATCACACCTTCTATAAAGATAGTGTTCCCTTCCTTCCCCTGGAGACCGATGTCATGCTGCCTGCTCAGAAACCGAGGGCGCATTGTGTGGGCAGGGCAGGATGTGAGTAAAGGAGAAGAGAGACGTGATGAAGAGGGATATCCTGACTTGAAAAATTACACTGCAAGAAGCATGACGTTCTGACTAATGAGCTGGACCCACAGACTTTTTCCGACCTGATTTCAGACAGCCTGGCCACGCTGCACCCCACAGCTGACTGCCCCCCGGTTCCCCCGGGGGAGCTAGAGAAGGATGACTGGGCAGGGGTGAGGTTAGCCGGAGGAAGAGCTGAGACCCCTCTGTCATTGGCAGTAGGAGGTAAGATGCCTGGCTGCTGAACCAGCAGAAAGCATACCTAGAATGAGGGGACTTCGTACATGAAAGAAGCTTCAACATCACCCTGCACAGACCTCCTAGAGCTGGGACCTCCTAGAGCCTCCCAGTTGCTGGGGCCCACCGCTTTCCCACCACCACCATCACGGTGTGCTTTGACCTACTTGCCATCTCGACGGTGTCTCATTGAGTTCTTTGAGTTCTGCATTATCTTATTTATTCTAGACAGAGCACTCAATCTAGGATCCAGCTGGGAGAAGTCCCCTTGGTTGGGTAAAATAGTTCTGCTTTGCCTGATCAGTGGTTCTAACACTTCAGAGGTGAAATGAAAACACTTACAGCTGAGGGAAGGGAAATACATAAAGGACAGGCTGGAATTAAGAGTGAAACCCTTGGCCTTAGAAGCAGTTAGAATTGTCTCAAGGACTCCATGGCCCCTGTAAGCGTCCATTGTGCCCACCAGAGACTTAGTGTTGGCCACATTTTCTCTGTTTTCCCTAAGCATTACAACAAGTAGGTAAGGCAGGTATGGTCCCCCACTGCACAGATGTTAAAGTTGAGGTTTAAAGACGTTGTATAACTTCCTGAGAGCAAAGGAGCCAGGAAGAAACAGTGGGATTTGAACCCAGGTAAGCATAACACCAAGGCCACATGCTTTCTACTATAGTACACTTGTCTTCAACAGGGAGAAGAAACAGAAGGGCAGGCAAAGCCTACCCCCCAAGAGCAGTTTTCTGGCATCATTCAAACTATCCCTTTTTCCTATCTCTTTCTCCACCTGTTCAAATACATTGTGAAAGTAGCCAGCCAGCTTTCTAGGGAGAGTCTCCTTCTTAATCAGCTCCCTACCCCTTGATCACGCTTAGAAACAGAAGGAAACCAGTGAGTATCTCTCGAGTCCAATGGTTCTCAAACGTTAGCTGCACCAGAATCACCTGAAGAACAGGTTACAATAAAAATGTCTGGCTTCCCCCACCCCAGAAGTTGTGGACTGGTAAGTGTTGCTTTTCCTTTGCAAGGTCAGCCTGTACATTCTTATGTACTGGAATCCAGATTCACCCTTTAAAATCTACAAGAATCAAAAATTTTCCCACTTTACCCATTTGTCAAACCAAACAACCTCAAGGTCTACCGCTGAGAAAATGACTAAATAAAACAGAGTATGTTCACATAGTAGAAAACTATGAAACAATAAAAATTAATAAACCACATTTGCCAGTCATTGTGGGTGAAGCTTTCAAATCTCATTTGAAGTGAAAATACCAAGTCACAGAAAAATGCCTATGGTAGGATCCCATTATATTAAAAAAAAAAAAAAAGTGATGCATTATTTAGGAATATATACACCAATGGTAAAAATTATTCTAAAAGATCATTTAAATTGTATTTTAGAAAGGAATTCAGAGTAATAGTTACCTCTGAGGAGAAATTAAAGAGCTAAACTGGGGAGAGCATTCAGGAAGCGCCACGGTATCGATAAAGTTCCTTTTTAATTAGAAGGTTGCGTGCGGGCACCAGTTTATCATCATGCTTCACGACTTACACATGGATTACATACATTCTTCTATATATGCATCACATTTCTTAAAAGTTATCATTTCTAATTTATTTTAAAAATTAAAATGTAAGATTATTTAAAGAACATAAACCAAAATGTTAAATTTATTTTGGAAAATGGGAAGAGAGAGAATTATGATAGACTTGTTTTCCATCTTCTACAATTCTATATCCTTGTAGTTCTCTACAACGTTTCCATATGAAAAAAGAATAAGGATCAAAGAAAGAAAATAAAGCAAAGTCATGCAATTCAAAATAAACATTATGTGTGGTTTTCACAAGTCCTGTGAGAGGATGTTCTGGGCAAGGCAAACTACTGTGATTTGATTCATGCTAATGCTGGCTCTCTCTGTGTTGCAGGCTTGGACCAATGATGCTTGGGATATACCAAGAAGCCTTCACCCTAGAGCCTGCCTGCAGTCGCCTCCCAGTGGAGCTGCCTCCTGCTCTGGCTGGTCAAACGGAACCAAGTCCGTCTTCCTGAGAGGTTTGGTCCCCTTCAACCAGCTACAGCAGGGCTGGCAATGCCCAGTCCTTGGAGGAACAGAAGAGATCCACCTGTGGCTGAGATTACATGCTAGAGTTTCCCTTAAGAAAACAACTCTGATTTTATCGTATACTCTCATGCTCCCAGGAAGGGAGAGAGGAGGAGCCCTGGGTTCACAAGTGAGCAAGATATTCCTACTCGACACACAGAGCTTTGTGGCTTTACGCCCACAACCACAGCCACTCACATGCTCCTGACGTACACAGTCTGTAAAGATTTTGAGGATGGAATTTTTGCCAGCTCTGGGCCAGCCAGGGTAAGGGCATGAGACCTCAAAGACAGGACTTCTGCTCGCAAGGGGCTAACAGCCTAAATAAGGAAACCAGGTGTATGAATATGGCACAATTCAAAGGAATTTCCAGTCACAGCACAGCTAGTTCCAAGACACAATACTTCTTACACAGCACACCAAATATGCCTGACACACTGTGTACCACCAAGGCTTTATTTATCCTTCAGCCCAAGGTATCTATTTACTAAGCAACACACATGTGACTCAGTTTCCTGATCTATAGAATGGTGATAATAATCATTGCACCTACCACAGATGATTTTGTGTGGAACAAAATGAGAATACATGTAAGGAAGTTAACAAGCCTTCAGTAATTGTTACCTGTTATTAAGGGGGAATACCTGACCTGTCCTTCTACTTTCTCTTTCAAAACGTGCATCTTTGCCAGTGTACCTAGGAGTATGCTCAAAACTTAGCTAATGCTCACTGACATTTGTTGTTTGAATTCCAGAAGCACATGTGTTCACATGCTGGCATCTGACATAAGTGTGGTCTCGTGATGCCTAGAACCCCCAAGTCTCCACACAAAGGGTGTGGTACTTATCTGCACATGCCTTGGAACCAGGGAGACCTGGGTTTGAATCCTGCCCTTCTCATTAATTAGCTCCAAAATATTCTCTCTGAGCGTAAGTTAGCAGTGCATAAACCTCAGTTTCCTCATCAGTAAAATAAGAACAATGATACTTAAAGTTGATTTAAGGACTTAAGATCATGTATAGAAAGAGCTAAATAAAATCCCTCAGGAAACAATAGCTGTTGTTGTTTTGCTATTTTACATGGCAATAGCTCAAGGCCCAGGTTGTGTCCAGGGGCCCCAGAAAAGTGGAAGGCCAGATTTTTTTTAAAAAAAAGAACTAAAAAAATAAACAAAATCTCATTACAGAGTGTTTTTATACTTCAACTATTAATTCTAGTATCATGCAACATGCATTCACCCTTGCATGTGTTACTAGTATGTAATAAATTTTACTTAAAAACTATTTCATATATGAGACTGCTAGTATCATCTTGAAGAAATATCCTACCGAGAAAGCCTTCATTTGTGAGCTAGTCTGTGACCACATGTCCTGCTGAGTATGTGAAAGCCAGAGCACGCACTCCAAAGGTGTCGAGCTGAGACACAGACAATGCCAGAGTCAGGCTTCCTGGGATCACATCCCGGCCCGACAGACGCCCACCAGCTGTGTCATTTGGGCAAGTTGCCTGATGTCTTTGGGCCCGAGTTTTCGTCATATGCAGAATGAGAATAGTAATAACAGTGTCTACCTCATAGGATGTTCATAAGAACAAAATGAAAATACATGTAAAGGTCTAAAACCAGCATTGGGTACATAATAAGCTTTGAAGACTTTTTATCTTTGACAATGTGCCTGAAATGTTCAGAAAACTAAATTGTTGTTCAATAAAACATTATTTAATAAATGATCACCATCTTCATATTTTATTCTAAACATAAACTATGGGATCAAGTATTGGGTCAGCCAAAAAGTGTGTTTGGTTTCCTCCATAAGATGGCTCTAGTAGCGCTTAGCTGCGTTTAACTTCATTCGAAACAGTTTTGTCAGATTGTATTGTGACAGCTGTCATATCAGCATACATTTAAAAAAATACCAAAATTGGTGATTTCTGTGTAGCCATTTTAATATTGAAGATGGAAGAAAATACATGTTTTGGGCATATTACGCTCTATTATTTCAAGAAAGGTAAAACTGCAACTGAAATGCAAAAAAAAGAATAAGGCTTGTGCAGTGTATGGAGAAGGTTCTTTGATTGAATGTGTCAAAAGTGGTTTGTGAAGTTTTGTGCTGGAGATTTCTAGGTGGACAATGCTCCACGGTCAGGTAGACTAGTTGAAGCTGACAGTGATCAAATTGAGGCATTAGTTGAGAACAATCAATGTTACACCACACAGAAGATAGCTCACATACTCAAAATATCCAAATTAATAAAGTTATTGGAGAAAACGAAAAACATTTTATTTCATGGAAAGAAAAATATATGGACTCTTCGGCCAACCCAATACTTTGGCTTGTCTCTTTAAATACAACACACTGGTGCCAACCAGTAGCAAGGGGCAGAGTGCTGGCCAGCTTTCCTGCCTCCCCATTTCTGCAGTGTGATGAAGCTTCCCTGAGAGCTGGAGATACGCCCCTGGGAGCAGAGGCAGGGGGTCCTGAAGCACAGTAATGGAGCTCTCAGGCAGACACCTGGGAAAACAGAAGGCTTAAGCCAATGTGAAAACAATTACGATCACGCGGATGAAAAGGGGCCGTACACTAAACCTGACAAGCTCAAGGGAGGACTGACTACATGACGGCCTTACAAACTCAGAGACCAAAACTAACCACATGGTTTGAAATTAAAATTTTTTAATTAAAAGTGGTTCATGGCTCATAGTCATGGCCTAGGCCAGTAATTTTCCCTAAAAAAGGTCAATCTTTACCTTAACTGAGCCTGTCTGTTGTCTTTCTGCATGTCTGATAACCTACCTAATAACTTACTTTTGAAATGGGATCAAGTATTGAAATGTCAGAGTAATCTCCTTCTCCAGACCCCTGAGGACACAATCTCCACGCCAGAGCTGGAACCCCTCATTGCTGTCTTGCTCCCCACTGTAGGGAAACTCACTGAGATGCAACAGGGCTCCAGCAGCAAAGGCACCTGGGACATGTTGGGTTGTTAACTCTCTGTAGCCTCAAGCTTAGTTGACTACCCAGAAAACTGGAATGTAATGCTTCCAGGAAGGAGGTTAATGAATGTATAGAGTATGATAACTATCTGATGTTATCTGTTCACTCAGGAATACGTTGTCCTTTCTGGAGGTCTTCATGACTAACCACCATATGGTTTTACTATCAACCGTCTGTTAAAAAGGGATCCTGTCCCGGGAGGGGTATGGGTTCTTCCCTGCCAGCCACCACTTAGAGCAGCTGCTTTGCCCATGTATGTAAGTTCCTCCCATTAAAGCTCCTCTGAATCTGAACAAGGCTGCCTGTCAGTTCTTCAGAATCGGTCCTGAATTTAGACTTTTGGGGCTTTCCTCCAACACTCAAATACCATCTCTAGATGCTGTGAATGTTAACTATTCTGTATGCGCCAATGTAAAAGAAGTGTGTGTCTCTCCATTTTACTTTTTATCCAGTCCCGGAGATTTCTCCACTTTGCTTTGTCCAAGCTGTGTGTGGTCTGCCTTTTTTCCTTACATGGAGGAAGATACTAATTCATCTTAGACTTATCTGGTCTGACCTGTTTCATCAGGTACTTTAGCCATAAAATCCCCAATGTGAAAGTGACTATCTACCAGTAAAATGAATCTATCACCAGTAAATTTTATGTGACCTCCTTACATCTCCCCCTTTGATTCTGATGTGTAAAGTAAGTGGTAGAACTGCCATTTTCCAGAGCATTTTCTTGATTTGTTGAGATTTGCTTTTTGGCAACTGTTGTTAGTTTGGTTCAAATAAACAAAAATTCTATGGGAGTAAAGGACAGAAAACTGTACTTGAACAACAATTAAAATAAAATTTAAAAAAATTCTCACAGGTTTGGACATGTCTTACATTGACAATGATCAAAGACTAGACATACTTTAAAGATTTTATTTTTATTTATTTTTAGAGAGAAGGGAAGGGAGGAAGAAAGAGAGGGAGAGAAACATCAGTGTGAGAGATATCAATCAGTTGCTTCTCATACACACCCCAACCAGGGACCGAACCCACAACCCAGGCATGTGTCCTGACCAGCAATCAAACTGGGGACCTTTCACTTTGCAGGACAATACCCAACCCACGGAGCCACACTGGTCATGGCTAGAAGTAATTTAAAAGTGGGGACGTTTTCCCTCCGGGAGGTCTTGTACATAAAGACTAGAAGAACAGTAGCAAGTGCACAGTAGAAGATTACATAAAATGTCACTTTCACATTGGGGATTTTATGGCTAAAGTACCTAATGAAACAGGTCAGACCAGATAAGTCTAAGATGAATTAGTATCTTCCTCTATGTTGGGAAAAAAGGCAGACCACACACAGCTTGACTGGAAAGACACCCAACCCCTCCCACCTAACTGAGTGGTGTTGGAGAACAGTGTCTCAGCGTCATGTCACGGGACTTGGTAAACACTACCATCCAAATTCCCCCACCCTTGCCTTTGACCACCCACCTTTGAAGGCCACAGGATGGAAGCAGTTCTAGCCACAGCCTGCATCCAAATTTGAAATACGGTCTTGCCCCTCATACTCAAGTTTCTATCTGATTTTCATAAAATCATGTCAACAAAAGAAACATTCAAACCTGTAGAGAATTTTTATGAGCTTATTTGAGCCAAACTGATGACAATTACTGGCAAGCAAAATCTCAACAGATGGAGAAAGTGCTCCAGAGAATAGCAGTTTTGCCCCTTATTTTATACATTCTAATCAAAGGAGGAGGCGTAAGGGAGTTACATGAAATCCACTGGTGAGAGATTAGGGAAGCAGGAGAAAGCAAAGCAGGAAAAATCTCTGGGCTTGGATAAAAAGTAAGACGAATGACACATACTTGTTTTCACAGGTGAGTATAGGATAGTTCACAGCTGACGATTAACATAATAATAACAATGAGGGGCTTTGTGGTCTCTGCTCTGATGCAGCGGTTGGGGGCGGGGGGGGTGGTGGTGGTGGAAAGGAAATTATCCTGACATTTTAAAGATATGTTATCCTAGATGTAAAATGGCAATAGATATGAGACAGGATAGTAAGAAGCAAGGAAAATTCCTTGGCGAGTGGAATAAGGAAATTCAGACAGATAGTAATACAGGTAGTCCAGGCCATGTGGCCAGATCCCGGAGTGAGGGAGGGGCCACAGGAAGTGCTGAGGCAGTGCAGGTGAAGCTGTGTGCACACGATGACAAATTTTCCCAGCCCCAGGGAAATCTGCCTGGAGTCTGTGCAAGGCTAGCAAGAGTGATTGACAGAGGGAAAAGTCCTCCTACTCCCTTCAGGTCCCAGGGGACACAGCAGCATCAGTACCATAAAGGTCAATATGGTGGCAGGGGAGGTTCTGTCCTGTCAGTCTAGCCTGGGAAAAGAAAGAGATTGGCTGGGGGAGCTAGGCCCTTCCAGAGTGCATGGAAGTTTAGGCCAGGAGTTTTAAATGGAGAGAAGAGAGAAACTCCCTTCTTCTTCCCTCTGGGACTCACCAGTGCAGACATGCAGGCCAGAGTGTTAGCGGGACCAGCAGGTACTAGGCCCATGGCCAGTACAATGGAGCCCCCACCATGGCCAGCCACGACAGTGGGCAGCGGCCCTGGGCCACGGCACAGGAAACTGTTGTAGCAGCATGGCAGCACCGGCCCCACACGCAGACTCCAGGGAGAAGCCTGAAGCCAGAATGCGACTGGGAGCAAACCATGACGCCTGGATAGTTGTGCTGCAGCCGCCTGTGGTTCCCAAAGGATAGTATTTTTAAATGGGAGAAGGAACTCTGGGCATAGCCTTGAATTTGTGTCACAGAGGATAGTGGGACTTTTTTCTGGATGTTCTGCAGGGGATGGGCTCTCAGGCAGGAGCCTGCCATTTCCCAGACTGTGTAGATTTTAAATCAAACACTTCTTTCCTTTTTAACCAAACCTCTGTCTCCAGAATTTACCTATGGGCAGTAGCAGGCAGCTGAAGCCCACTTTCTGTTTGGTAAAAATAGCTAAACAAACTGGCCAAGCAATTTACAGCCAAATACAAAAAGTCACCTCCCTAGAAATAACATCTAGGCCTCAGTTGTATTTCAGCTCCAGGCCCAGAAAAGCAGCAAAACCTGGTCGGGGATGTCAGGACCAGCTGCAGTGACTAAAGGCTGTCTGCCCTGGCACTGACCAATCAGTGGAGACCGCAGCCCTGAAAAAGCACACTGGAAATCTGATGAATATTCTGCTGAAACTCCCACCTACAACCTCTCCTAAGATTCCCACCTACAAGAGAGAGACAAAAACTCAAAACAAAGGACCCAGCATGCATGCTCTCTCTCTTGGGAGCAGCCTGTAGCATTTCCTTTCCCTCTTCTCTCATTTCTTCCCCCACAGGCCCGCATCTCCGAAACTCTAAGGGAGCCTGAGACTTATAACCAGAGGATAAATGAGCAGTAGCAGCTAGTCCCAGGCTAATCCCCTGATGCCATCCCTAAAGCCCCTTTGTTCTGACTTCCCAGTGAGCTAAGGCAGCCCAACCTGGCCGCTCCTGTTGCTTCTTCTATTCTAAGCCCTTCCTTGTTTCACTGTCCCCAGCTTTAATAAATATACCCTCATAGCCACCAGGACTTGTGTTGTGAAATCTTTCCTATACAACATCAAGAATCCACGTAGTACCAGCTGACCCTGGGCAGACCCACTCAGGGTCAGGCCCCCGTCCAGTCACAGACAGACTCAGTTAAGATAAAGATTGACCTTTGTGCCCTGACTGGTGTGGCTTAGTTGATTGGGCATTGCACTGCGAGGGGTACCCGTTTGATTACTGGTCAGGGCACATGCATGGGTTGCAAATTGGTCCCTGGTCGAGAGGCAACCAGTCAATGATTCTCTCTCACATCCATGTTTTTTCTCCTTTTTTCCTCCTTCCCTTCCCCTCTCTAATAAATGAATGAATGAATGAATGAATGAATTGTTTAAAAAAATTTCTCTTTGTCAGGAAAGATACCATCCTAGGACATGCCTATCCACTGTGACACACTTTTACCTAGAAAGTTTTAATTTCAGACCGTCCTCCATGAGTGTCGGTCTCTGAGTGTATAAGGCCCACCACGCAGGCCTCGCCTGAGCCTGTCAGGTTTGCTGTGCAGCCCCTTTTCTTCCGTCCAAAACCAAAAAGGAGCACATGTGCCCCTGCTCCCACTAGCCAATAAAGAAAAAGGCAAAACCCTTAAGAAACATATACTTTCTAGTAAGTTTGAATGGTCTTGATATCTTTGTCCAAAAATGCTACAAGACCAAACTCTGCATCTTAGTGAGGAATCAAGTTCAACCAAAGAGTTGGGCACCCTGCCCGAGGACTGCTCTTGCTCATTCTGCCACAGTCCCTTTTCAGGGCAGGAATCTAGGTTAGGCCACCCAGTGGGGCGTGTGGTTTTGCTACCGCTGCTGTCCCTTCGTGTGTGTTCCTGTACGGTCATCATTCCTGTGCCAGGAAGAGGAAGCACATGATGTCACAGTGATCAAAATTGACAACTCTGGGTCATCTTAGAAATGGATCCCACCCCCACATCCAGGAAACATTATACCTAAGAGGGAAAAAATGATAGCACGCCGCCAGGGCTGAAAGTGTTCTTCCGGAAAGAGTGCTGGGGCTGTCTGTCTTTCAGGAATTCAGAACAAACAAGAAAATTCTGTTAGACAATTTAAGCGAAGATTTTCTTTTTGGTGATCGTTTCCAGTACGGACAAGACTTGGAAAACGGGCAGCTCATGCACTGCTACAGGGAGTGAATGTTGGTATACAGTCTCTAGAACATAATTTATCAGCACATAATAGCATTGAGGATGCTATTATTTCCTCTGCCTCAAATCCTCTCTTCCTCTCTTAATGGTTCAGTCCTCTTCATTGACCATTCTTCTTAAAATTTTTTCTCCACTTAAAATTCTTTCTCCACTCCACTCACCAGGTTTTACAAGAATCTTTCATGGCCACACACTACGAGAGGATCTAAGCAATCCTGGTGAGCCTTTTGGGGAAATTTGGACCTGTGGTCTGTGAAAATCAGAGATATATTCCCTTGAAGAGTAAATGGAGAGTTGTGAGACTCCACAACTAGTCCTAGTATTTCTTGTCAGTATTCTGTAAGAGAGAAGAATGAACCAATTACATAAGAAGAAAACAAAGAGAGAAAAAGTACAGTGTTCTAGAGGCTTAAGTATTGGAATCCACTTAGTCCCACAGCCCAGTCTCTGTATCCTGTTTCCCTTTTTACCTAAAGCACTCAACACTGAAACTCTGTCACTAGGAAGAAAAGGGTATAGTGCCAGACACATACCCTGTGACTTAGGAGTCTATTCTAAAGATTTATTAAGTGACAAAAGCAAAATGTTATTACATGATCTATTTTTGTTTAAAAAATATATCTATGTGTATGTTGAGTAAAATATGTAAGAATCTAGAACAAAGGTCAATAGTAACTATTTCTGGATGGTGGATCTTAGAGAAGTTTTCTGAATTTTCTAAGTTTTACCCAATGAGGATGCATTACAGTAGTCCCCCACTTATTTGCAGTTTGCCATCCACAATTTCAGTTACCACCATCAGCCATGGTCCAAAATTTTTAAAAAGTATATTCCAGAAATAAGCAACATAAGTTTTAAATTGCATTCAGTAACATGAAATCTCTCACTGTCCCAGTCTGTCCCACCACAAACGTGAACAATCCCTTTGTCCAGCATATCCACACTGCAGACACTACCTGCCCCTTAGCCTTGGTTACCAGATTGACTGTCTTGGTATCACAGTGCTTATGACTAAATAACCCATATTTTACTTAATAATGGCCCCAAAGTGCAAGAGTAGTGATGCTGGCAATTCAGATATGCCAAAGAGAAGCCATAAAATGCTTCCCTTGAGTGAGGAAGTATATATGTGTAGGGAAAAAATAGTATATATAGAGTTTGGTACTACTCCTGGTTTCAGGTATCCAATAGGGGGTCTTGGAATGTATCCCCCACGGATAAGAGGAGACTACCACTCTACTTGTACAACACAAAGTAAGCAGTAGAGATTTTTAAAATATTTTTCTCAAAGCTACACATGTACAAAGCTTAAATTTTTTAAGCTTTTAATGAAAAGGAGTCCTCTGCCCTATCCCCAGTTTCCACTCCCCAGTGGTATCCACATTTAAAACAGTAAAATATTTAGGAGAGAACATCGCCCATAACTGGAAATGCAGTTTGGGGATCTACTGATTCTGGACATGCCATTCTTGCTCTAAACATGACCATGAGGGTAAAAGCCAGATGGCTCTTCAAAAGGAAGGATAGAGTTCTTCCAGAAGAACATGAGGGTTCTATATCCCACTTCAGATGTTTTGCAAATCTAGCCTGTGTCAGCCCATACCTCACTGTTGTTTCATTAGCACATAACTGATTACTACTAACTTTAAACATCTCTTTCTCGGCTTGCTGACTTTTCAATTTCTTCATTTTATTTTATACTTGTAATTACAATGTCCTTGTATATTATAAATATTAGTTATTTAGACTTGCAATATGTTTTATACTTTGCGAAACACTTCACTGAATCTATTGTCTATTTGTTAATGTTTTCATGGTATCTCTTACTGATCAGAAATTCTGTAATTTTGATGTACTCTAATTCACACACACACACACACACACACTCAACCTCTGTTTGCTTTATGCTTTGAGATTTTGTTTAAAAAGTACTTCCCTGTCCTAGGTATCAAGGGTGATATCCTGTGCTTTCTTCTAATGACTTCAGAGCTTTCTTTTTAGCATTTAAATCTTTAATCTATCTGGAATCGACATCCAGGTAGGAATCCAATTTTATTTCTTTCTATAAAATGAGTTTTTTTACACCATCTCCACATCATCTTCTAAATATTCCAACTTTTTTTGTTTGCCTATGAGGCAGATTTTTTTTCCTATGAAAAGGGTCTGTCTCTAATCCATTTCATGAGTTTATTTTTTTGTTTTGCATCAATACTACACGCAACCAACTTACAGCTGCAGCGTTCTGATAAGTCATTTTTTTTCACCCTTTAGCTTTATTAAGCTATAATTGACATATAACTTTGTGTAAGTTTAAGGTGTACAACATGATGATTTGATATATGAATACATTGTGAAATTCTTATCACAATAAGGTTAGTTAACACATCCATCACCTAATTTAGTTAACTTGTGTGTGTGTTGAGAACATTTAAGATTTATTCTATTAGCAATTTTCAAGTATATGACCTAGTATTATTTACTATAGTCATCCTACATACATTAGATCCTCAGAACTTGTTCATCTTATAACTGAAAAACTGCCATTTAACCTACATCTCCCCATTCCCCCCACCCCCCACACCCAGCAACCACCAATCTGCTCTCAGTTTCTGAGCTCAGACAGACAAGTCCTCACATCTAGTGTAGGGCAAAATACCTATCATGAGTTTTAGATTGACTTAACCAGCTGTTAAACAGCTACTCGCTTACTAATTTTTTACTAAATGCAATTGGTTCGTAAAAAATAATACATCCAAGTGTAATTTTATTCAAAATTCAATTAAATGTAAATGTACGGGGAGAAGTGCCCCCTATATGGAATCAGCCTCCTAGTCCAAGAGCAAAGAATGTGTCTTCACTCATTGAAGTCATTCTTCTTTTTTTAAATTGTTGTTCAAGTACAGTTGTTTCCATTCTCCCCCTCACCACCACTCACCCCTGCCCCACCCTCCTCCACCTCCCACCCTCAATCCTTCCCCCCTTTGTCTTTGTCCACGGGTCCTTCATACATGTTCCTTGATGGTCCTTCCCCTTCCCCTCTCCCTGTTATCCCCTGCCCCCTCTGCTCTGGTTACTGTCAGTTTGTTCTTTATTTCAATGTCTCTGGTTATATTTTGCTTGCTTGTTTGTTTTGTTGTGCTAAGTGAAATAAGTCAGGCAGTGAAAGACAAATACCATATGATCTCACCTACAAGTGGAACCTAATCAACAAAACAAACAAGTGAGCAAAATAGCACCAGAGACAGGGAAATCATTCTTTATGTCCTTTATTGGGATTAAAAGTTTCCTTCAAAGAAAACTTCTCAGTTAAGACAATGGATAGTATTATTACAATTCCAAATGGTATCTTATTTTTAAAATGTTTTGCCTTTGGTTATTGCTAATGTTGAGAAATGTTGTTGCTTGTTTTTTCTTCTTTTTCATCTTTATCTTATATCCTGCCACCCTGCTGAACGTCTGTATCCTTTTCTAATAGTTGGTTTGATTCTGTCCATATTTATTAGGGGAATAACCATATACAAACAATCACAGCTTTATCTCTTCCCTTCCAATTCTTAAAGCTCTCCTCCACCTCTCTCTGTTGTCTGGGGCCTCCAAAGCCAAGCTTGACAGTAGTGGGGTCAGATGTCTTTGCCTCACTCCTGATTGTGAAAGAAATGCACCAAAGTTTCTCTATGCCATACTGTTTGCTGCTGTTTTTTGTTACATAACTTTTACCGATTTGCAGCATCACTTTGTTTATTGAGTTGATTTTAAAGTGATAATCAGTTGATAAAAATCTACCAAATGCCTTTTCTGAACCTACTGAAATAATCAGATGATTTTGCTCTTTTGCTCTCTTAATGTGGTAAATTATATTGATAAATTTTTTGAACGTTGACTTATCGTTACATTCCTTTTGGGGAAAAGTTTACCTATCATGACATATTATTATAGTTTTATTACTCTTCAGATTTGCTTCATGAATATTTTAACCCAAGATTAATATATCCACATTCATAAATGAAAATGATAGTAGAATTCCACTTGTATCGTTCATATAAGGTTTTAGAAACAAGTTACAATAGTTTCATAAAATGAACTGAGTAACATTTGCTCTTTTTCTACTTACTGAGCAATCTTTAAAATGAGAATTAACTTTCTTTTGGTAATGTTGATAAGTAAAGGCTTCTAGGCTTTTTGGTGGTCTTGGGCTACCATTCCAATTTATTTAATACTTTGTTAGTTCAGGACAATATTTATCACAGACAGTTTATAAGAAAAAATGTTTTCATATGAAGAATATATTCCTTGGAGACTTTTGTAATCATGCAGTATGTTGAATATTGGTAAATCGGGCTGCTTCTTTCCTTGGCCATCATTTAGGTACATCTTCTTTTTGTACATTTAACACTCTTCTGTTACTACTGTTAATGAACACAGTACTTAAAGGAGTTCTTTAGAACAGATCTTTGAAATAAGTAAACGTACTGTTGAGAACACAGGCTCTGGTGGTGGTGACGTATTAGCATGAGGTGGAGGGTGAGATTTGCCTCCAGAGTTGGGGAAGCTTTGACTCGGAGGGTGCCTTGCCTCTTTGCAGAAATTTGTCTTAGCATATCACTAACAACCCAGTACAGACCATACCAAAGCCACAGCATACAGATTGACGCGTTAAGCTATTTAGTTCATTGAACTGGGCTGTATTTCCCCCTTGCTGTGGCTGCTATGGTGCTCCTGGCAAAGCTTAATGCCCGACTGCAGTGACCATCGTTTCCCGACTTCCAGTTGCTTCCTGATGTACACATTTCAGCTCATACTCTCTAACGGTCACTAAGTACTCTAGAACCTTTGCGTTTACCTAGGCCGAAAGTACCTGAATACAGTATTTGACTTTGCAGCTTCATCATCTCAAAATGAAGATAAAGACACCCATCTCACAGGTTGCTGTGAGGATTGTAGGAGACTTTGGATAAAATGAGAATCTCCAAAGCCTGCGGGTGCCGGGCAGACTGACAAGGCTCATTCATTTCCTAGATGACTCACTTCCACACACCAGCCTCCAGCCTCCACAGGAGCACAAATTGCCATCTCAGCAAATTATAACCTACTGCGTCATGGGCTTTTAGAGTCACTTAGGAAGAGTCAGAACTGCCAGAGCTGAGGGCCTACTCTATGGGCTCATGGGGAAAGTAGGAGTGGCACAAATGATAAGCAGACACACATCCCTGTTGAGAGCCATGGGGCCTCTGCTAAACACCCACCTAACGCTCATCTCAGCTTTTGCCCCCCAGGTCTTTCTTGGTTCTTCCTGATTTAGCCTAATTTGTCCTCCTTCCCCCTCAAGCTGATGTACAGGGAAGACTTGCTGGCTTAATTCCATGACTGTGGTCACCATGAAGCTTAGCAGCTCTGGTTTGGGGGACTCAGGGACATTTCTGCAAATCACTGAAGGGGAGGACCAGGTGGCCCCCCTGGGGGTGAGATTCATAGACTCGGCCCACCAGAGGAGACTGCGCCCTGTTAGGACGCACAGCATTAGAACAGGGGCCTCTGGGGAGCCAGGACGTACTGCGCAGGCAGCAGGGAGGGGGGGAGAGAAGCAGGAGAAGAAAGTAAAGTGATGAAGAGAACTATCTGGATTTCCTCATGTTGAGTTTTTTCACTGGAGTTTTCTTTTCTAAACGCCTGCCTCTTCATAACTCTCCAAGTCAATTCCCCCTGAGGTCTTCTTGAAGTCCTTTTTTTTATCAGCACCTCTGTAGATTGGAGAAAAATGCTGCATTGGTGAAGCTGGAGAGCTGGAGTGTGAGGAGTTACACCCCCTATTTGGAAACTTCCCAACAGGCAGTGACTCATGTGGAAGATAGCCAACTCAGGAATACCGTATTCACTCTCGGTACTTAAAATAAAATTCCTTTCCTTTTCCCTCCACACTCTCTCCATATTCTTTTCTTTATTCTTCTGTACCCTTTCTCACACCCTCATGCCCAGCACACCCCATCCTCACACACACATGGGCGGTGAGGAATAGAGCACGTTGATAGGCTTCAGTGCAGAGTGACTGCAAGTTCCATTTGCCAGTTGGAAAGGTCGGGAGCCAAAGCAATGTCTGTAACACAAGAAGCTTGTTTTTAAGGATCCCCTTTCTCCGGACTCTATTTCTCCACCAGTGTTCGAGTGTGTGTGTGTGTGTGTGTGTGTGTGGTAGGGGGTGGGAGATGTACCCACTGCCACAGGCAGGAGAGAGGTTTTTGTTGTAGAGCACATGTGTTGTATTTTGGCATGTGCCCTTTGCCATTGTGGGACATTCCAGTTTGGAAGAATCAAGGAGAACAGCGGGTGACTCTGGCTAACAAGCTTTACTGAGTGGCCTCAGTTGGGGGCGGGGTGAAGCCCAGGAAAAGCCAATTGGTGGGTGGCTGTTATCCTGGGGTGGCATTTCTTCATTTCTCTGAGGTGCCCACAGTTGTTGCCTGGGGAAGAGACTGTGAAAGGCAGGGGCACAGGAGGATTGTCACATGTGCTGAACAGCTGAGTCTGGCAGTAAAAAGGACATCACTATGAGCTTAGGCCATGGGGTAGAATTTCTCTGACCAGTAGTCCTTCTCTGCAAAGCCTTTAGAAAAGGAAAACTGTGCAAATTCTTTTAGAGGGTAGCCCTGTTCACTGCACTTGCTTTCCAAGGGCTTTCAAGCACATTTATTCCTCCACCTTCAGGTACCTCCTGGGGCCCCTGGGCCTCAACCCAAGCCTTCGGGAGTAGTGACCGAAGGAATATTTTTAAAAGTCATTGTGATGCAGCCACTGGTGTATTTCAATGAGAAGTGAAAAATAGCCATGAACTTTTAGCTCCTTTTTTAACATAAAAAACAAGTTACAAGTAACCTGCCCTCATCACCTTCACTATATATATCCCTTTCTACATGGGCTCAGAAATCTGGGATTGGAGGAAGTTAGGGATGGGGTGAGATTGGGGTAGACAGAGGTTTAGAAGTGGGTGAGTATGGCTATCCGTATTTCAGAGTGCTGGGTCGGAAGGCTTCACGTAGAAGTGGAGCTTCCCTTGCTTTCCTCCTGCAGATCAGTGGAACTCTGTCTCCGTGACTCTCCCCCTGCAACTGTCTAGGCACGTTCTCTCCACCAAGTATTTCTGGGCATCCCCAGGAGAGTCTGGCCCTGTTGTTTCTAAATGTTATTTTGGCTATCACATCACTCACAGAACCAAAACTTGAATGAGAAGAGAACACTACCATGTAGAAGAAGTGAAGGGGGTAGCAGTGGCAGGAGGGTGGGGCTCCAGCCCACCAGTCAAGCACCCCCGTCTCACTGCCCAGGCACGGAAAGCCACTGGCAAGTCACAAACCCCAGCTTGAGAACCAACGATCCTGTTCAATCTCATGATTTTATGGGAGAGAAAAAGAACCCAGGGAAGGGGAATATGACCAAAGTCAGACACGTGCTGATGTAACTCTTTTTATGAATGAGGAATTATTATTCCATAAGAGTGGGACTGAAATTCACACGCAAATCTTCCACTTCCAGTGTGTTCTCCCTCGCTGGTCACCTTAGCTTAGGCGTCCATTGTGACGTAGTGGTTAGGGGTGTCGGCGCAGAATCTGGACCTCTTGAATTACCCCCCTCAATGTGATAAAAAGAAGACAACAATGATATGTACCTCATAGAATCCTCATAAATATTAAATCAGATGTTCCATGTAAAGCACTTAAATAGGTCCTGGTTTTCTATACATTTTCAACAAATATTGGTTATTATTATTACAACCTGAAGAAAGATGACCTAAGGTCTTAGCTTATAATAAATGATAGCTTTGTCAAGAATAACTTAATTTGAGCAAATGCTAGAGGTAAACACAGGGAAAATACTTGATCCACTCTGGTGAACATAAGAGAAAATTACTGTGCAGAAACTTAAGGTTTCTGCTCTTCCCCCAATCTCCACCAGATGGCAGCAATTGATAATAGGAAACATGGTCCAGGCAACAAATTGATTAATGCTTCCTCATCTTGAAAACTCAGTAAGAACATCATTTAACAGCCTTCATTAAGCACATACCTTTGTAAAGCCCTGTTAAGGAGTAAAGCAATTTCCTTTCCTTTCTAGAACTTCTTAAACACATGATGATAAGAAGGATTTAAAAACAGAATACATTGTAATAATGTAATTACACAGCATTTTGAGGAAATAATGCTAATAAATATTCAGAAATTATAGGATTTACGTTAATCCAGATTTGTTACTGTGAATAAACTATGCCCAAGCCAACAGAAGCAGCTCTTTACAAAATAAGATTGCAGGCATCAAAAATTGTGACAACCGTAATAGCATAAACAATTTTTTTTAAGTGCGGATTCCAGTCCTGTTTCACTTTTGATTGAAGAGTCCATGGTAAAGTCTGTGTAGAACAGGTGGTTGAATGAGTCTGATTAAACCTGAAGAACTAATCATGCTCAGTCCTTCCAGTCTAAATTATGGTGGAGAGTGAGACAGGAGCTAGAAGGATTGCTCAAAGAGGATAGTATAAAGATGTCAAGTCTTGGTCAGATGGCTCAGTTGGTTGGAGCGTCATTCCATACACCAAAAGGTTGTGGATTTAATTCACATTCAGGGCACATACCTAGGTTGTAGGTTCAATCCCCAGTGGGGAGTGCATATGGGAAGGTGGCCAATCAATGTTTCCCTCACATCGAGGTTTCTCTCTCTCTCACTCTCAGCCCCTGTCTCTGTTTCTGTCTGTGTCTCTGTCTCACTCTCTCTCTCTTTCTCTCTCTTTAAAATCAACAAACATATCCTCAGGTGAGGATTTTAAAAAAAGAAGAAGTAAAAATGAGCCCCTGAGCCCTTAGACCAGAAATGAGGAATTCTAATCTAATAGGTTCAAGGTCCTGCTGGAAGGACCATCCATGGGGTTCCCACTCCAGATGATCCACTGAGAGTATGAGCTCAGAGTCAAATAAGTTGGGTTCGAGTTCTGGCTCTGCCGTTTGGTATCTGACCATCTTTGTAGAATTTATTTTACCTCCCTAAGCCTTAATCTCCTGATTTATGAAATGGAAATAATAGCAGCTTCCTCAAAAACTTGTAATTAAGGATTATGTGACCTTGAATTAGTGAGTGTTCAGGAAATATAAGCAACTACTGCTATTATTTTTAACAGTTTTTAAAAAAGATTTTACTTATTTATTTTTAGAGGGGGAGAAGGGAGGGAGAAAGAGAGGGAGAGAAATATCAATGTGTGGTTGCTTTACATGTGGCCCCCACTGGGGACCTGGCCCACAACCCAGGAATGTGCCCGGACTGGGAATCGAACCAGCGACCCTTTGGTTTGCAGCCCATGCTCAATCCACTGAGCTATGCCAGCCAGGGTGTTACAGAGCAGAACAAGGGGGGCCCTGGGACGGTGATACTATTACTGAAAGAGACTCAGGTCCGTCTTGTCTGCTGCCTTAAAGGAAAGATATCTCTCAAAGCCAGAGATTCGTGAAAAGGAAAGGAAACATTTATTTAGTGCTATACAAACTTAAAGTAGTGACCTAATGTCTTTACCAAAATCCCAAAGTCCCTTAAAACATACACAGTCCTTCCTTCCCCCTTGCCCAGTATGGGGTACCGTATCTCAGGAAAGGAAATAGAAGTCCAGTCTCAGGCAGTGTCTGGTTCTTCCCAGTAATCCGTGTTCAGCTGATAGGCCTCTCTCGGTTCTCGGCACCATCAGCTGTGTCGCCGTCCAGGCAGGATCTCCAATTAATCCAAAGCCATGCAGCACCGTCGCATGGCCTACTGGTAAGAGTTCCTTCACCCTTCTTCCAGGCAAAGTCTCTCTTGCTTCCCAGGCCACGTGACCAAAAGAAGCACCTCAAAGCCACTCAGTCCTCTCCTACCAGAGCTGCAGGGGTCTGCACTCTGGCAAAACCATGTGGTCCTCTCTCCCCCAGGACCACAGGAGTCCTCACTCCGCCAAATCCGCGTGGTTCTCTCCCTTCACAGAGATGCAGGAGCCCTGTACTCAGCCAAAGCTGCGTGGTTCTCTCCCTTCACAGAGATGCAGGAGCCCTACTCTGCCAAAAGCCGCGTGGTTCTCTCTCCTATGGCTGCCGCGCCTGGGCTTTTAAATCCCCGCGCCAATCCTCCTCTGCAGCCCCACTTCCGACTCCTCCCACACTTGGCCACACCTGCCCTCAATCTGCTATCCTTTCCAGCTTTTCTGGTCACCATCGTGGGTCTGGGCAGGTGTGGCCCCATGTTATGGAGCCAATCATCTCCAAGCTCTCACGCAGGCGCTGTAACTCGGGGGGACCTGCTCCCCCCCCCCAGTTACATCTTGGTGGGGAAGTTACTTCCATCCCCCTGGCTCAGAGCGTGGCCATAGCTATTTAACATATCTATGTAGCCAGTCAAAGGTTATAGATATGTTAAATGACCACACCCCAGCGGTTAGCTGCAGAGCTGTTGCTATGCAAAACAGCTCTCAATGGGCCTGCTCCATTTGTCCCTTTCCCCCACCCACACCTGGGGCGCAGGGTAGGACATCATAGTATTTTCTGAACACCTTGAGTTCTGGACCCCATTTTAAATGTCCATTTGGGGTCCCCCCCTTGGCCGCACCCTGTAACAAGGGCACTACTATTATTTTTATCATTTCACAAATATTATATGCCAGGCTCTGGGGATACAATGAAGAGCTGATGCGTGATCACCAACTGGCAGTGACCACAGAACACTGCGGATGGCTCGTCGACACATGAGAAATGAATATACACAGAAACGCAATTTTCTGTGGAGAAGTAGGGATGGAGGGACCACTCTCCAAGTGGAAAGCGCCTTGGCCACCCTCTCTAGGGGAGGGCGCACATTCTCCTGTCCCAGCATGCTTTTTATTGGGTTTGTTTGTACAAGAATTCAGGTAAAGCTTGTTACTCATTGCAGGGAAGTAAGGATCAAATAACAAGGAACTCTGAGGGCCTACTCTGAGTCAGGGTCAAAAAGCTGTAAAACTTTGAGGAACAAACTTACTTCCTCCTTGGATCCTTTTCATTCAATTGAGAGCATTCTAAACAAAGCAGGTTTCACAGGATTTTACATATTCTTTCTTAGGCCTGATCACCCGGGGAACCTGCCCTTTCTAGTACAGGGCTGTACCACCCTGTCATTGTTTCAGGCTTAGGTGGAGCAAGGGGAACTAAGGCAACCAAGAGATAAGGAGATTTTTCTGGCAGACCATGAGCACTCAGGCTTTGTCAAAGCAGAGGGGTGAGGGTCCATCACCCCCTTTTTGCTGTAGCCCCCAAAGTCCTTCCTTGGGGGTCTCCCACGTGATCATGCCTGTCTTAGGTCGTTCCCCCCTTGGGGAATCTTACCCATCATTGGCTAACCGACCAAGCATTGGGGTTCAGGCAGGGTGAAGTAAAAGGAGCAGAAGCGGCACTCCTGCCAGGGAGATAAGCTTTTGTCTCCTTGCTGGCTTACCGTTCCAAGGTCGTTCCCTCAGCCTTAGCATAAGCAGCCGTTACAGCTTCTGATACCAGGCAGGGTGGTTCCCAAAAAAGAGCAAAGTAGAGAAATACCTTCACAGGTCAGATACAGATAAGAAAATAAACCCATATTAAATAATACAAGTTATAAAAGGAAGAGAGTAGGGTGCTGTGGAAACCCAAGCACCTACACCAGTCTGAGAAGTAAAGGAAGGTTTCCCTTGAAGAAATGAGATCTAAGCCAGAAACTGAAGGATGATAGCACTATCCAGGTGGAGTATCTGCCACAGCGGGCACAGCACCAACTAAGCGCTGAATTTCAGACACTGCATTTAGCTTGTGATTAATAATAATAACAGCTAACACTTTCTGGGAGTTTAGTGTGTGCCAAGCACATTTGTAAGTACTCTACGTGTATAAATGTACTTACTCTTTATAATAATCCACATAAAGTACTCTTGCAATCCTCCTTTTACAGAAGACCAAGGCATAAAGAGATTAGGTCACATGCTCAAGGTCATATGGCCATTAAGTGGTGATCCAGGACTCGGATCCTGAAACTTGACTTTCAAGGAATTACTACATTACTACATTTACAGAAAAACTATAATAGTTTTCTGTAAAGTAAATTTGGAGAGATCTCTAAAAACTCACACAAACTGAAAAACAGATCTCCAATCCCATCAAACAACACTCAAGAATCAGTATTAACTCCCTGGAATCCTCAGGTCTGAGAATGAACCAGGGATTTCCCAGAAGCCCCAGGACATCTACACATCAGACTAGCCCCAAAGGGAATGACACGAGTCATCTATCACCCCAGAGGCCTCTCTCGGGAGCTCTCTACAGCTATGCTAATACACTGGTAGTAGTCACTAGCTAAGTGTGAACCCTGAAATGCGACTAATGAGACTGAGGAACTGAATTTTAAATTTAATTTTAATTAGGATTTATATTTTAAAACTGAAGCAGTATAAAACATTCTCTGATAAACACAAATTTATTGTTTTGAAGAACTACGTTTCCCTTCACCCATTGTACCCCATAGGACATAGTCCTGTAGGGGGTATGATGCACATGTTGTCATTTTTTATGTCTCATCAATAATTGTTTCATATTATTGCATGTTAAAATGATAATGCTTGGGTTCAGATATATTGGGTTAAATAAGTATATTATTGCAATTCAATTCACCTGGTTTATTTTTTGCTTTTTAAAGAAAATGTAAAATTACACAGGTGGTTCATATGCTCTCTCTGCTTCACAGTGCTGATCCAAAGGGGCCCTGGAGGCTATACTCAGAGGGTCGTCAGAGAGGAGTCTGAGATGGAGGTTTGGTCCCTCACACGCACTTCTTGGTGCTTTGCCCCCGTGCCTTGAATGTGTAAGTTCCTTGAGCTCAAACTAGAAGAAGACACAAAAATTTCTTAACACAACTGATTAAACCCTGACGTTGCAATGACAAAGTGTCAACTGGGCAGCACAGCAGGAAGCTCATAAATTAGCCTTTGCCTCAAACACGTTCTTTAATCTCACACCTGCTTCCTCACTCTGGGTGGGCCGCCTGCTTCCTGAGATCAGCGGACACTGTAAAGTATGATGATTAAATCAAGTTATCAGGATCCGTTGTGACAGTCCATGCTCACAGATTCAGCAAGGTAACATCAAGAATGAGCACGTGGCGATGAAACACCGTGTGGACAGAGTGTGGGAGGACCAGCGAGGCCTCCACCCGTGGGGAGGACAAGGCCTGCACGGCAGCCCATCCGTGTGGTCGCTCACATACCCTCTTCCTCCCCCACTTCCAATTGCATGACCACACACAGCTATCTACTGGCCCCAGTCCAACACCCACTAGAGCAGGGGTGTCAGACTCATTTTCACTGGGGGCCACATCAGCCTTGCGGTTGCCTTCAACGGGACGAATGTAATTTAGGACTGTATAAATGCAACTACTCCTTAACAGTTAAGTGAGAGCTTGGTGTTGCCACCAAGTAGAAACAGGGTGGAGGACTGGATTCGGCCCACGGGCCTTGTGATTGCCACCTGTACACGAAAGAGATGATACTAATATACATAGTGTGTATATATTGTCCACTGGCACGTGATAGATGCTGGGAAGAAGATGTTAGTGAGACTGAAAAAAATCCCTGCCCTCAGGGAGTTTAAGTTCTAGCAGAAGAGACTATTAAGAAAGCAGTGCACAGATAATTATTTAATTTAGTGCAACGTATGAAGGAGAAACACTGGATTTGCAAAAGGCTTAGAGGAGGACAGGTGGTGTTGCTAACCTGTGAGGTAAGCCCATGTAGCTTAGTGGTGAGGAAATCAGACTGTGTGTGCAGACTGGGGCAGTGTGATTCTGAGCATGTTGTTTAGTCACTCTATTCTTTATTTTTCTCACCCAAAAAATAGGGGTGACATTAATAGTACCTACTCCTGAGAGTAGCTGGAAGGAGTTAGTGGGTCAATTAGAACACCCTTGAAAATCTAAACACTATTTTCCAAGGGTTTGCTAGCATCATTGGAGATTCCAATGGATTTTGGATAGCTCTCTGGAAAAAACATTTGTAGTGAGGCCCTTTTTAGAGACTTTGTTTTATTCACAACTAATAAAGGAAGATTCTTTGGGGCCTGAGCCGGTCTCCCACATACAAGTTACAAATGCTAGCCTTCCCCTGGACAGCCCCAGGCGTCAGCAAAGAAGCAATTCCTTCCATATATTTCCAGACCCAGAAAAGCAGCTGATGATTCACAGAGGAGGAAAAGCTAACAGCTTAGAAACATGAGAACAATGTACCAGTCTTCAATGAA
This sequence comes from Tonatia bakeri, assembly GCA_004024845.1. Classification (NCBI taxonomy): domain Eukaryota; kingdom Metazoa; phylum Chordata; class Mammalia; order Chiroptera; family Phyllostomidae; genus Tonatia; species Tonatia bakeri. The sequence continues at coordinate 96,903 of PVIA01004400.1, read as the reverse complement.
ATGCAGATTATAACAGCTAAAGCAATTCTTTGTGTATCAATTAGCAAGATATGTATTATTATTGATGTCATTGTTGTTTTCTTAGTTTGAATTGTTTATGATAACAGTGGCAGTAAGGGTTCAATAAACAGATCATTATCATTCATTTTATTCAGTAAACTAAATACTATGTATGCGAGAAGTTGTACTCCCCTTCTCTGCTAGTCGGAGTGTGAATGGAACCCAGGTTTTCAGAACATATTTTGACAATAGGTAGCATGCCAATGTGACTCTGGAAAATGTTGACACCCTCTAACTTTCACTTTTAGGGTCCTAAGAAAATAGTTCAGGGTTGATACAAAGATTTATGTGCAGAGATAGTGTTCACAGTTTTTCATAGCAGAATACTAGAACTAGACTAATTATGCAATAACATGGAAATGTTAAACAAATTATGGTATACCTACAAAAAGAAATTTTATGTAACCATTAAAAAGATTTACAAAGATTTTTAATCATAGGGGAAATATGTATCATACAATTTTAAATTTTAAAAATGTCGGATATAAAATTGTACATACAGGCTAACTTCAGCCACATATGACAATACACATAGAAAAAGGGAAATATACCAAAATACTAAGAGCATTTATGGTAATGCTTTTATGAGATGATGGGGTGATAGGTGAATTTATTTTATCATATAAATATTTTTCTACAGGTTCCAGTTTTTCAAAATGTGCAGAGAAGTGTTATTTACGTTAATGTCCCTCTAAGCCAGTAACAACAGGATGGGCATGTGACTGGAGAATCCCAAAACTGCACTTGGAGCTGAATTTGAAAGAATAGCTGCAGGTCACTAATCTCTACTCACACTTGCAATCCCAGGGTTTCAGAATACAAGAGACAGATCTCTGAGCACAGGATGAAATAGGAAAAGAGATCTCCTGTGCTCTTTCAACACTCCTCTAAGCACCCTTTCCTCCTCCCGCCCTTCCCCCCAGGCTTCCTCTCTGCTTCTCAGGTGCCCTTGGAGTATCAGGAAAGACTTAGCAAGTAACCCACACTACCGTGGGCTTAATTTAACATCACGTATTTTAATAAAGGAAGAGTTCCAGGGAATGGGCACAGCTTGTGTATAAGCAGAGAAGTTGACCTCTGACAATGGCATCTCAAGCAGAGCAGTGACTACCTGGTGAAAGGGACCAAGCCGGTGTTTTGAAGACATTGAGCATTCGGCCATCTGAAGCTTCCGGTTTCACTTCCCTACAAGGTCTACCAATTTTGACTGTGATCCTTAACACACCCAAATGTGGACTGAATTTCATTAAAAACTAACTGTATTGGTTTTCCTCAATTCCCAGCCCACTTCATGCTTCTTCTGACAGCATCAGACCTAAGATCCATGCACCTAATCAAGCGCGTCTACAAGATTTCGCTCATCTGCAGCTACGTGAGAGTCACAAAGATGAGTGTGGCTTTTCAAGAGGGTTCCCATCATCTCAGGAGATTTCGTGTTTAATTACGGAAGCATGTATTCTGATGAAGAGGTTTGCTGCAGGTGAACCACAGCCTCTGGGGCCTGACGATCCTTTGCTCAGATGCCTGAGAGCCATCCCAGGGTGTGGGTTGTGCTGATATGCTGGTACTCTGCAAAATCCTGCATTAAAGGCACCTGAAGAACAAAACACACAATTATATCTATTTTCATAAAAGATCATTAAAATGTTGAAAAAATAACTGTATTTTCTAACCACTTTTCCTTTTCATTTGTATTAATGTTAAATATTTTAATTTCTGTCGAAGATAAATAATATCTTTATTGTTCTAACAATGAAGGTTTAATTCCAGTTACAATTCCATTCCTTCTTATATTTCCAACATTTATTTTGGTGTGCTTTCCAGGCTGCCTTTTAATTGCTATTTTGTTGGAGAAAAATTTAGAATCATTAGATTCTTAGTATCCAATATATTTTTCCTATCACATGCTGTTTTTCTTATATTCATAAGTCTTTAAAGCTTCTAAACCATCTGCCAATTTTCATCAATATATATCTGTTTATTTTTGCAGGGGTTGAATGGTTAGATTTCTACCTTCAGCGGGAAAATCTTTTCACAGGGAAATTACAACCCTTTTACCATTTTCATCCTGTCAGGTCGTCATTACTGTGTTATGATCTCTTTCATTTGCATAGTTTCTGTAAGTAAACTCGAAACTTTATTTCCCTAGAAAATAGGTCATAAACTAATCTTAACTGAATTCATATATTTTACTAATATTCAAAGATTAATATATCTTAATCTAGAAGTTTAAATTATAATATTAACTTATTTATTAACTCAGTAACCGTTGATCTTCCTGCTAGGAGATACAAACTATGGATTCTTCTTCTTGTGGTAATTTTCATAATACCTCAAAATAAAGAAACTATATATACTTTCTGTCTCTTCTTTTATTTAAACTTGATTGCTTGAAACCTATCTGACATGCTCCCCTTATGAGGGGGGAACCCAAAAACTCGTAATTTATTTATAAAAAAACTGTGTATTTATATTCTTACATGTTTAAACTTCAGTCACCTTCAAAGTACTCACCATTTGATGCCATACATCTATTGAGATTTTTTTCCATTGCTCAACACAATTTTTGAACTCATCAGTTTTGATGTCTTTTAGTGTTTCTGCCATTTTTTTATTTTACCTCTTTCACAATGGCAAAACATTTATTTTGAGGACTTCTTGCATCCAGGGAAACAAAAAAGTTACTCAGATGAGATTGGGGTGAATGGAGAGGATGGAGCATGGGAGTCATGCCGTTTATGGTCAAAAACTGAACGCTCAGCTTGGTGTTTGCAGATATGCTAATAAATCACCCTCATGAAATGGGCTAATGCACTGAAAGAGTCTTCAAAATAATTTTACTGAAGCTGAATGCAGCCTCTCACAACAATGCCAGCTGGTACACTGATACAGATGGGTTCCTAGAACACTCCTAGCAGGGGAAGCCTGTACTACAAGGGGCCTGCCCTCCAGAAGATAATTCCAGGTTTTTTCATTCCCCCCTCATATACCTTATAGTTCTAATACCTGATCTAATTTATCAAAGAATTCTGCTTAAATTTGGATTCATTTATTTCTGGTTTCTCTTTAAAAAAAAAAATCCTTACTTTTCAATAATATTTAGTAGATAGGAAATTCAGCTCTATGTATGTTCTTTCTATCCTTAAATATTGTCAATCTCAATTTTTTTTAGTATTCAGTATTATTGTTAAATGCCTGTAGTGATTGTATCACATTTCTATCTATTAGCAATTAATTAATTAAAGGTGAAGAACCCTTGTTTAGCAAGGTTGTGCACTTCACATTAGATAGCATAGACTTTTTTAAGTGTTTATTTATTTATTTTCCCATCATTATGTATCTATTCCCCCATACCTTTTTCTACCTCCACCCACACCTCTACCCCTGGCAATCACCACACTGTTGTCTGTGTTGAACCCACGTGTCTGACCCTAGCAATGCTAAAAGAACTGTATTCCTGGGGAAAGTAAACCTCACGCAAATATACGTCAAAACATTTTTTAACAACTAGTACACACAATACGTGTCCTCAGTTGGACTTATGGTGGGGGTTTATTTTACAAAAATACCTAATCTCCTCCCTGGTTAAAAAAAAAAAAAAAAAAACACTATCCTAAGAGAAAGAGTAAGAGATTTGTCAGAGGCTTAGTAGGGAGGTAGAGCCTCATAGATCCGAATATGATCAAGGACAGGTTGTTGATATTTGGGGCTGGGAGTGATGTAAATGAAGGACCCCTGTGGCTCACATCAGCCACGGCTGCAGAAAGTGGGTTCTCCTCACTGAAAACTACACAACCAGGGTTCCCCTTGTCCAGCTAAGGCAGTTCCTCTCACCTTCCCCACTAAAGCCGACCACTTTGTTCGCTTTCCTTCATAACAGATTAGATTTACATCCTCAAGACATCTTTACCGAAAACTAAAAAGAAAAATTAGAATGAGTAAAATATGAAAGCAAAAAAAATTGAACATACAAGATAACAGTTACGAAACGTAGCTAGCTAAATGCTGTTCACGAGTTTCTCAATCGGCAAAATGTTCTAAGCACACGCAGGCTCCTACTCTTGCCACCCACAAGGGTCCTCCTGCAAGAAAATCATTCAGAACAGCCCTCTTAAAAAGTATCTCAATCCTTCCCAAAATCTAGTTCTTAATCCTTCAAGATCATCCCACATGGCCCCTGCCTCCTCCAACTCGACATTCCCATCCTACCCCAGAACTAGTGCTCTGAATCAGCCCAGTCCATGGTTCCTGATCTCTGATTTCCTTAAGTGAGAAGAGCCCTTCTCCAGTCTGGGTCTATGTCTTGAGTACTTTGACATTCTGGAGATTTGACCTTATACATATTTCTCCCAGCCAGTGCTAGTGCTTGGCTCGAACCTCAGTGACACTTGGTTTCTTCCCCTCAAATGTCTCCAAGGTCTCCAAGCAAAAAGTTCACCACAACGGTGTGATGACTCTCATCTTGTCCTGGCTCAGCTCCAACTTTATCCTGCCTTCTTTTGGCCAGTCAGACCCCTAATTAAAGCTCTTTCTTGTTAAATGTCCTGTTTCTCTGAAGGAAACCAATGGACTCTCCCCACTGAAAACAAATACGTATACACAAATTTTTACTTGTAACTTTAAGAAATTCACAGGTCCTTTTAATCCCATCCACAGTCTTTCTGAAAATCCCTGGACCCCAAATCAATAATCCCTGTCTCAGAACCTCCCATCTTTCCCAGGTTCTGGTCTAAGCAAATATGGTTCCCAGCTCCTGTGTAATCAGAGCCAAATAACATCCACAAATCCCACCTCATCCATTTACCCTCCCCCCCCAACTCTTCTCTCCTGTAATAAAGTGCTAGCAAAAGTTTAAACCTTTATCAATGTATAGTTTTCAAACCATTTAGCCATACAATAGTCAAAAAGTGAGGAGTTGTCTAGTTTCTGTAGAAATCATTTACAGAAGCAAAGATTTGCTGAAATGGGATCGTTATGTTTGCAAGAAAAAGAGCTAGCTGGGCAGAGCAGAGCTGGAAGTTACGCAGGACGGGACTGGAAAGAGGGGCAGCACTGCACGGGGAGGATCCTGAAGTACGACAAAGAGGTCTAAACTTTATCTGTCCTATAACTTCACATAGGAAAACCTGCAAGGACAGCAATGGCGAAGGAAGATAGATACGTTTTTTAGTGAACAACTGGGCTTCAAGGAGGAGGGCCTGGAAGTAGGGAAGTCCACAGAAGGAGGTGACGGCTGTTGAATAAGCTTGAGGAAATAGGGACCAGAACGAGGATGAGAAGAACTCCCACTCCCTAGCAGAAGAACACCAGAGAATGGATAGGACTCACTCGGTGACAAACTGCACTGGATGCCAGGACTAAGAAGGGAGGTGGCAGGGGACAAGAGGCAATGAAAAGTCAAAAACAGTTTAAAAGTTTGGGAACTTACTAATTAGAAAGATAATACTAAAAGATAAAACAAATGAACTGAATTTACAAATGGGTAAAGTTTGGTTAGAAATAAAGATAAATTGCTAAGACAGTTACAACATCTCTTTCTCCCAATATGTTCAAAGCATAGACATTTAAGCAAATTTTTAAGAACATCTCTTGATTTGACAGGCTCTCTGGATTTTCTCATTTTTTTATTCAGTAGGCCTATCGGTCTAAAGCCATGTCTACATGCCGTCCAAACCTACAGATGAAAAGTGAAAAAAATAGCCTATATGGATATAATAGTACATAAATAAGAAATGTTATATTTAGCAACAAGTAGAAAACGTTCTAACGACCTGGACTTACCTTTCTTCAGATGTCTTGTTATGTTACAGCCCACGTGAAGCAATCTCCTTAGACTGATGCTCATCTTCTTTTTATATATCTCCTTTCTGTATGTTACAGACTGCATAAATTTTTGAGATCTTGTAATAACTCATTGTGGTTGGTGATGATATGATTGTGATGATTGAAAATAATAATACATAATATTTATGTTGGTATGCAAAAAAATTTCCATCCTTATAATAACTTTATGACATAAGCACTATTATGATAGGTGCTGTTTTAAAGGTAAGGAAATTGAGGCTGAGAGAACAGTAAGCAACTTAATTAAAGTCATATAGCTAGTAAGTAACAGAGTGAATCCAAATATATCCAATTCAAATCTGTCTTATTAATTTGTCAACTCTGAGTTTGTCTCATCCAGTGGTCCTAAAACTGTAACTTCTGCTACTTTTTATGTAGTAATGGTTTAGTGAATGTTTACTGGATGGATGGATGATGTTTGATGAATTAGGACAACTGGTGGGCAATATATTTCTGCTGAGATCCAGGCCCCCAAACGAAAGCACTGCTACAGCCTTCCTGTACACACACCGTGCACCCTGCTGAGGTATCTCTTCTGGCAACAAGCATAAAGGCAGATGAGTGAGTTTCTCACCTCAGTCAAATGGTCCGTCAACCACTTCCTTGACGGCTGTTTACTCATGATGTCTAGCAGATGCTGTGTTTAGGCCGCATAGGACCCCAGCTTCCGGTCTCTCACTTTCGGGTGTGAAGCTGACCACATTTGATTTTCGTGCATTACACAGCAGATGTTATCAAAAAAAGTTAAAAAACTACGTCGATTCAGTAGGACCCATATAAACTTAGATAAAACATATAATTATTTTTAAGCAGCAAATAGCAGGTCTGTATCTAGCCTTTTCAGACAGGGAAAGCATCTTGAAAAGATAATAAATAGGCATGTATTAAACATCTACCATATATATGCTCTGCACAGTGCTAAGAACTGCAACCTAATAAGTTTAACTCTAGTGAAGAGGGACAAAAAATCGTATATGAATACATAGATACATATATACACACATTACACATATAAATTATATAATAAATATATACAACATACATACATAAATTATATACATGTTTAAAATATAATGCCTTTGACAAAATAAAAATAATCATAATACCCAGTTGAGCTTTAAAAATAATAAAGCTCAAAGAGCTACAGGCATCCTTGTCAAGATTTGACAGTATGGAGAAACGAAATTACTCTACCACCTACATATGTTTTTTCTCTGTAGCAAGAGGAAATTTACTAAGAGTTCACACAGCGTTTAGAATGTCTTCCCAACCCACACTCCTGTTCTTTGAGAACAGTGCTAGCTTAACCATAAGGCTGGATCTCCAGTGGTCCTGTTGGTACCACACAATCCCTCCTCAACCCAAATTAGCAGTGTAGCTCAAGTTAAGCCAATCAGGCTTTCCTGAATCCATGGCTTGGAACTTAGAAGCGCTCATCAGTGGACCTGAGAGTATGTAAACATGGGAGAGCCAGAAGCACACAGAAAAGGAATCCACAGAGAGAACTATGACACATTTCAAGGATGAAGGAGTTTGAGAAATTGAGGAAGCAACTGCTCTATTCCTGTTTGTTGTTCAGCTCTCATTCGAATATTCCTGAATTCCTGTGGCCATTCCTACCCTTGATTTCCTTGAACCACCTTTCTACGCTTATGATTAATTCCACATTTTTGCTTATGCTAGCTCAAATGAGTTTCTATTGCAAAGAAAGAAACTCTATAATCTTCAAAATTTCTTAGTAAGACATAGACAATAATAAAAACCCCTATATATTCTATCATAATAATATGTATTTGACCAAATATCTAATTGATAAGATGTTTATCACTGTATTGACTAATAGTGAATAATTTGAAATGAATTTTAAATCCATAATAGGAGACTAAATAAATAAATAAATGATGACATACACATATAATTAAATTCTTACCAAATATTTTTAAATGATATATACATCAGATGGCTTTCAAAATTCATTGTTTTTCAACTACTATCACCTCATACTTAGCATTACATTCATGAGGTTTAACTCAGCACTAGTCTAATTATTAAAACTCTGACTTATGCAAAGTTTTTTTCCATAGCTAAAATGCATTATGATTGTAATGTCCTAGTTCTTCAGGTCAAACAGAAAACCAATCTACCAAACTGATTCATAGCCTTCATATAATGTTCCCCTAGATGGTTCTCATGGTTAAAGTCTACTGCTCCCAATCTCTTTGCCCCCCTTTTCTTAGAAAAGAAAAAAAAAGGTTACTGATCATGTAATCCAGGCAGGAAATTGAGCAGAGCACTAATTCTTTTGCCTCAATTCTCGGTGAAGCATAGAAATATTGACACCTCTCTCTGTTCCTTCCTTATTTATTTTTGTGGAAATCTCCATTTCCAGGGGAATCACAGAATAACTCTGTGTTGGGTATATCTTAGTCTAGACACAGTCATAGCACTAGACAAACAGGGGTTGTCAATAAAACAGAGATAATGGACAGTAAAACAATAAATGAAAGAGGTGATACGTTCAAATGGGTAAATAAGAGATTAATTTGATAATTTTTAAGACTTTAAATTTTAAAACTTCAATAATATCAGAAAGTCAGCCTCAGAAAGTTGGAAAGTCAGTTGCAAAATAAGTTTTTAAAATGTTTTCAATATCAGTACATAGAAAATCCTACAGATTCCACCAAAAACTGCTTGACCTAATAAATGAATTTAGCAAAACAGTGGGATACAAAGTCAATATTCAGAAATCAAAGGCATTTTTGTATACCAACAATGAAATACCAAAAACAGAAATCACAAAAAAAAAATCCATTTGATATAGCAACAAGAAAAATTAAATACCTAGGAATAACCCTGACCAAGGAAGTACAAGACCTGTACTCAGAAAACTACACAACACTGAAGAAAGAAATTAAGGAAGACACAAACAAATGGAAAGATATCCTGTGATCATGGATTGGAAGAATTAACATTATGAAAAGGTCCATACTACCCAAAGCAATCTATAGATTCAATGCAATACCTATTAAATTACCAATGGTATATTTCACAGACATAGAACAAACACTTCAAAAATTTATATGGAACTATAAACCCCAAATAGCTGCTGCAATTTTGAGAAAGAAGAACAAAGTTGTAGGGATCACGATATGTAATATCAAACTGTATTACAAGGCCACCATAATCAAAACAGCCTGGTACTGGCATAAAAACAGACACATAGATCAATGGAACAGAATAGAGAGCCCAGAAATAAACCCAAGTCTCTATAGTCAGCTAATATTTGACAAGGGGGCAGCAGCATTAAATGGAGCAAAAATAGCCTCTTCAACAAATGCCGTTGGGAGAGTTGGACAGTTACATGCAAAAAAAATGAAACTCAAGCACCAACTTACACCACACACAAAAATAAATTCAAGGTGGATAATAAATTTAAGTATAAGTTGTGACACCATAAAAGTCCTAGAGGAGAACATAGGCAGGAAAATCTCAGATATTTCATGCAGCAATATTTTCACTGATATGTCCCGTAGAGCAAGAGACATAAAGGAAAGAGTAAACAAATGGGATCTCATCAAAATAAAAAGCTTCTGCATGGCTAAAGAAAACAGTATTAAAATAAAAAGAGAACCAACCATATGAGAAACATATTTGCCAATGATACCTCAGACAAGGGTTTGATCTCCAAAATATATACAGAACTCACATGACTACACTTTAAAAAGACAAACAACCCAATTAAAAAACGGGCAAAGGACTTGAACAGACACTTCTCCAAGGAGGACACACAGAGGGCCCAGAGATACATGAAAAGATGCTCAGTATTGCTAGCTATCAGAGAGATGCAAATTAACACACTGAGATACCACTTTACACCAGTCAGAATGGTCATCATAAACAAAGCAACAAACAACAAGTGTTTGAGAGGTTGTGGAGAAAAGGGAACCCTAGTGCACTGTTGGTTGGATTGTAGACTGGTGCAGCCACTATGGAAAAGAGTATGGAACTTCCTCAGAAAACTAAAAATGGAACTGCCTTTTGACCCAGCAATTCCATTGCTAGGATTATATCCTAAGAACTCTGAAACACCAATCCAAAAGAATCTATGAGCCCCAATGTTCATAGCAGCACAATTTACAATAGCCAAGTGTTGGAAGCAACCTAGGTGCCCATCAGTAAATGGATGGATCAAAAACTATGGTACATTTACACGATGGAATCCTACACAGCAGAAAGAAAGAAGGAAATTCCACCCTTTGCAACAGCATGGATGGAACTGGAAAGCATTATGCTAAGCAAAACAAACCAGGTGGTGAAAGACAAATACCATATGATCTCACCTTTAACTGGAATCTAATCAGCAAAATGAACAAGCAAGCAAAATATTAGCAAAGACCTTGACATTGAGAAGAGGCTGACAGTGACCAGAGGGGAGAGGGGAAGGGATAATGGGGGAAAAGGGTGAAGGGTTTACAGGAACAATTATAAAGGACACACGGACAATAACAAGGGTGGGTGGAAACAGGGGGAGGAGGTGAAGAGTGCTGGGGTGGTGGGGAGGGGTGGGAAGAAAAGGTAGAAAACTGTACTTGAACAACAATAAAAAAATGTTTTCAATATTGATGCTTTTGGTTTGGCACACTGAAAAAAAACAGAGAATCACATACATCTGTAATCAGTCTCTAGACTACCACCAGCCAACTAGATGACCTTGGATAAGTTACTGAAACCTGTAAATTTTGATAATAGTATCCTATAGGATTATTATAGAGATTAAATAAAATACATGATAAACACAAAACATGCCTTGCTCTGTGATGTTAAAAAATTCCTATCATTCACCTTTATTTGACACCTACCATATGACAGACCACTGGTTTTTATACCTTCATAGGCTTTATGTTGTAAATATTTTTGTTGATGTCTTTAATGTCTATTGTCTTTGTAATAACATTACCTAGAATTATTAAAAAGCTTCATGAATTTCTGTCAACTTACCTTAAGCATTATTTTTATTATATTTGATTGTTATGCATCTGTGAATAGATTACAGTACATAATTTATGATCTTGTGGACAAGATAACATATTTTTCTTAAGTCTATTGATATCAACACAATTTCTACTTATTCTTAGCAAGCAAAAATTGGTAGGGAAGTATTTTGAACCAAAATATTTACTCTTATGCACCACGGGAAAGTAAAAACCTGAAAATTGTAACTTGAGATGCCTGAACAAACAATCTTTATAAAACTTTTTGTTTAATAATTTACCTACTATAAAGTTAAAATATTGAATGTGATCCATGACAAATAAGCTTTTCATAGTACTATAGCCACACAGCACTCTTTTTTCTCCTAACCCACTCTGTTGGGCCTTGTTACTAAATTTTTTTGTATTTTTTTAAGCGATTTTTTTTGTATTTTTTTTTTGCTTGAGTTGGAGTTGCTTCCTTCTGAGTCAAGCCATCACTAGAAAGAGTTGTAATTTCCCATTTACAAATTCACAAGGCCCCTCCACTTATACAACCCAACATATATAACCCTGCCAGTCTTTCTCTTTGCTTTTATGTCTTGACATGTCCACTCTTCAGCCAAATTCAGTCACTTTGCCAATGTAGAACTCTTCACTAAGTCTACAGAGCACCCAGGTATTAGGTATTGTTGCTGTTCTGGGGACATGGCAGAGAGAAGTCACGGAGATATTGAGAACTTGGAAGCATTCAAAATATTTAATAGGCAGTTGCTTAAATGGCTTGCTGTTCATCTATTTCTCAAGACGTTAGGTAGCTAATCTGTTTCAAACACACAGGGTGGGGCAGAAGCAGGCACACAAATAAACAAAAAGTTTTAGAAATGCAAAATGTTTAGAATATATTGTAAGGTAAGAAAACAGGTTACAAAACAGTATTTTGATATGGCCCAATTTTATAAAATAACATACTTAGAGTTTTTTAAATGCATTTTAAAAACCAAGAGTAATTTTGTAAAATAACAGCAGTATAATTTTGTAAAAAAACAGCACAGTATAATCCAAAAGCTTATTTCTAAGAACCAATATTATGGATTGATTTTGCTTTCTTTCTTTTGCTTTTCTCCCTGCTCCCCACCCCATTATTTTGTGTAACAAATGAGCAGCGTGTATCGTTTTCATGGTAAGAAGAAAATCTGTGCTTGTGTGTGTGCACATGCATGTGTGTATATAGATAGGCAGGGAGAGATTTACAAAATACATACATGTGCATATACAGAGTGGTAGTTCTGAGTCAAGTTCAATACACTATATAGTAAACTTTAAAATTCTTTTATTGTCAGTGCAACAATAAATAAACCAGAAGGACAAACTAATAATTTGTAGCTATCCTTATAATAATTAACAATTTGGGACTACTCTTTCTACTAATCAGAATGCCTATCTACTATCCAGGCTACTGGTTTACAGGTTATTTAAATGTCTAAGAAATCTAGTTTGTTATCAGCAGTCTGGTAAGCACTGAATAGGAATAAAGAACGTGGATTACACTGAATGTCAGCTCCTTAAATGTGCATCCCGAGTTTAGCACAGTGCCTGGCACATAGCAGGTGCTCTAGAAACTTCTGTTGAATGAATGGCTATTTCATCCAGGTCATGTGGAAGCCTGAAGTAATCTCCTAACTTCCTCACAAAGTAGGCACAAAATGAACAGATAACTAGTTTCTCTCAGATCCAAGATCTCTTCTCAGAAAGCTTGACAAACTCTGACAGATTCTCATATCCTGACATTTCCATAGAAATTAATACTTCATCAACATTCACTGAGCACATAGTACATGCCAAGCCACACGTATAACTGAATTTACTCCTCACTATGATGTATATCTATGAGTCATGTTCTATACTCTTCATTTTGTAGACATGGAAACTGAGACATCAGCAATAAAATTTTCCCAGGCACACACAGCAGCTCAAGTGGAGCTGAGATCTGATTATGGGACTGTCTGATGCCAAAAATTTGTCCTTATCAGTATACTAAAGAGGAGCCCTTTATAAGTCCTTACTTCAAAATACAATGATAAGAAACACTCCATTGCCCCTAAGGAATTAGCCAGCTTCTTCCTTTCTGACAATGAGAACTACGCAACTGAGCCTATCTACCTTTTTTCTTTGGCTTTGGGGAAGCTCAGAGACAAATGAAGACCTCCGCGAGAGTAACGAATGGTATTAGTCCTTATGGACAGTGACTTTGGGTTTTCTTTTTCCAGATCTTAACTTTTGCCTCTGTGTTCCCTAGGCCTGATTCATATTTCTATATCTACTTTTTGTTATAAATCATCTCCAACTTCAGAATAAAATCTTTGTTTTAGAATAAAGGAATAGAGCATCATTATGCATCACTTTTTTCCAATTTCCGGAGCAGGCACCTCACCACAGCATCCTCTACCTTGTCTGAAGGAGGAAAACCAATTAGCAATATGTTCCCAGTTCACATGCTATTGCGTTTCCTTTTCATTACGCTCTGAGGTTGTCTCTAGGTTTTATTAACTTCAAAATTGCTGAAAAGAAAATAAAGCTGATAACTTATAGCTCAACCTCAGAGTGTGGTTTGCGTTGCTTGTTTAATTTTAGACCTTACTTTTCAGTGACATCCGTTCAGACTTGAAACGTCAGTCATCTGCTGACCTTATTTCTCAGGGTATCAGACGAAGTCAGCATTACCAAAGGGAAGGCCACCCGTAAAGCAGATTTGCATGTGTCTGCTATGTACAGGTATAGAATTCTAAGCATATTTGTTTGAAAAAAAATGGAAAGTTTTCTGACCCACTTTAAATCAGTGTTTCAGTAAAAGGCTAGTGAGAAACCCAGCTAAGGAAGAGGCTTGGTTTCCATGAGGTTAGCAGTTATTACTCAAAGGAGAAATTGACATGCTCACACAACGTGTTTGGTAGTGGGTCTGAATGTAGGGAGTGGGGAAACACTGATGGATTGCAGTCGTTTTACGAAAGATGACATGATACGATGTGTCTTCCATTTTGCATGGCTTGGTATCTTACACTGCTTCCAGGCATTTTCTCAGGGCTCTGGCCTGGGGAAGATGTGTAAGAGCAAGCTTCATTTACCCCAATGGCAAAGACGTTACGTACTATTTGGAAGTCACCAGGGACACAATGCCTTTCAATCTAACACATTACGTAATGTGATAGCTATTCAATATTCTTTTGACCATCTGGGTTAGGTATGTCTTTGAAAGAAGTACAAGCAGTTTTGTGATTTGATTCTACCAGAGAAAAATAATTGATTCTGTATTAGGTGAAGGCAGCATAAAAAACCCATACTAGAAAAAAGAAAATTAGTTACACAAAGGAGGCATTTCTAGAGGACCTTCAACTCTGTCCTCTCAAGGCAACGGCTGTGACCTCAGAGCTGAGACTCTGGTACATATAGCCATTAATGCTTTGTAGTGAAGGTAGATGATCTAGATCTTGATAAGTTGGACCTAAATCTGGATCTCAATGAAATGCTGACATCAGATCTCCAAGGCTCCTAGATGACTCTCCATTGCAAAGATTCCCCCCTCTTAATATATCTCTTTTTTATCTGGCATCACTTTTTGTATGCCGGCCTATTTTCTAACTGTCAGCTCCAAGGGAATTCTCTGCTATTTGTTAACCCCCCCCCCCCTTATATTATATCAAAAGTAAAGGAATCTCACTGGTGCTGTGCACAGAATTAAATAAATTGGTACCCACTTCTTTCAATAACCCGTTGGCTTTTAATTAACCTCTAATGATAATACAGTGCCTCTTCCTATACTGAGACCATCATTATTTTTTATTTTAAAAAAGTGTATAGAATAGAAATAAACATACAATAGTATCTAAATGGTAACCCTACCATCTAAGTAAGAAAAATTTTTAATTAAGTTATTTTATTTTTTAACAGCAATCTTAATTTTCCTCCACATTGAGACAAAAGACTCCACAATATTTTCTCCTCAATACAAAAGGAAGAAACTTTTCTTTTATCTCTTTTATTATTCTCTGTTGTAAGCAGGAAGGAATAATGTTTGGTGAACTAGTAATGTCGAGAAGCCTTGAAAATCATTTTACAAGTATCATCCCTTGAAACACACATTTGCCTCCTAGGACTGTTTCCCCTTCTGCACTGCTTGGCCTCTTCCCTCCACACCCAGCAGCCAGCCCCCACTGGTAACTATTGTGGTTACCAATTCCTTGTGGATATCTGTTTCCAAAGTCTTCAAAGAAGCAAAATTAATAAACCTGGAGGAAGTCACTAAGCAAAATAATCACCCCTAATTTACTTTTCCTGTATGTTCTTTCTCTGAATGTTTCATAAATACAAAGATTACCTGATGCAAAAACTCATTTTTTATTTTATTTTTTAATTACAGTTGACATTTAATATTGTTTGATATTAGTTTCAGATACACAGCATAGTAGTTAGACCATTATATAATTTACAAAGTGATCCCCCTGGTAAGTCCAATACCCATCTAGAAAGACACATAGATATTACAGTATTATTGACTATTTTTCCTTTGCTGTATTTTGCTTCCCCATGACTATTTTGTAACTGCCAAGTTGTACCTCTTATCCTTCACCTTGTTCATTCATCCCCTATCCCCTCTCCTATATGGCAATGCTCAGTTTGTTATCTATATGAATGTTTCTCTGTTATTTGTTTATTTTGTTCTTTCGATTCCACATATAAGTGAAACCATATGCTATTTGTCTTTCTCTGTCTGACTTAATCACTTAGCATAATACCCTCTAGGTCATCCATGTTGTAGCAAATGGTAAGACTTAATTATTTTAATGGCTGAGTAATGTCATAATATATAAATGTACCACATCTTCTTTATACAGTCATCTATTGATGAGTGCTTGGGTTGTTTCCATATCTTAGCTATTATAAATAACACTGTAATGAACATAGGGGCACATAAATCTTTTCAAATTAGTGTTTTGTATTTCTTTAGATATATACCCACAGTGGAATGGCTGGCTCATAAGGTGGTTCTATTTTTAATTTTTTGAGAAACATCTGTACTGTTTTCTGCAGTGGCTGCAATGATTTGCAAGCCCATCAACAGTGCACAAGAGTCCCCTTTTCTCCACATCCTCAAACACTCATTTGTAGATTCATTGATGATGGCCATTCTGACAACTGAGAGGCAATATCCCATTGTGATTTTAATTTTCATTTCTCTAATTCACTGGCTGGTGATACTGAGCATCTTTCCACATGTATATTGGCCCTCTGTATGTCATCTTTGGAGAAGTGTCTATTCAGGTGCTCTGCCCATTTTTTAATTGGGTTGTTTTGTTATTGTTTTGGTTTTGAATTGTATTAAGTTCTTTATAAATTTTGGATATGAAGCCCTTATCAGATAGATCATTAGTGAATGTCTTCTCCCAGTCAGTAGGTTGTCTTTTCATTTTGTCGATTGTTTCTTTTGCTGTGCAAAAACTGTTTAGTTTAATGTAGTCCCATTTGTTTATTCTTTTCTTTTGTTTCCCTTGCCCAAGGAGATATATAAGAAAAAATATTACTAAGAAAAATATCAGAGAGTTTACTGACTATGCTTTCTTGTAGGAATTTTATAGTTTCACCATACACTTGTCTTTAATTTATTTTGAATTTATTCTTGTATATGGAGTAAGAAGGTGGCCTAGTTTCACTTTTTTTACATGCATGCATCTGTCCAATTTTCCAAAAAGCATTTATTGAATAGACTGTCTTTACCCCATTATGTAATTGTTACCTCATTTGTCATTTATTAAATGACCGTATAGGTGTGGGTTTATTTCTTGGCTCTCTATTGTGTTCAATTGATCTATGTGTCTGTTTCTATGGCAGTACCCTGCTGTTTTGACTACCATAACCTGGGAATAGTTTGATGTTAGGTAGCATGATACCTCCAACTTCATCTTCCTTCTCAAGATTATTGTGGCTATTCAAGATGTTTTGTGGTTTCATGCAAGTTTTAGGATTATCCATACAGCATATATGTGGATGATGTTTTCTTAGCCATTCAGCTACCCTATTTCTTTTCACTGGAACATTTAATCCATTTACATTTAAACTGATTGAAGATAGGCACATAGTTATTGCCATTTATTATACACATTTATGATCCTTTTTTTGTTCTTCTTCTTTAAAAACCCCTTTAACATTTCCATAATACTGGTTTAGTGTTGATAAACTACTTTAGTACTTTCTTGTCTAGGAAGCTTTTCAGTTTTTAATGATAGCTTTGCTAGATAGAGTAGTCTCGGTTGTAGGTCCTTGCTTTGCATTACTTTGAGTATTTTGTGTTAATCACTTCTCACCTGAAATGTTTCTTTTGAAAATTCAGCTGACAGTCTTGTAGGAGCCCCCCTGTAGGTAAATAACAGCCTTTCTCTTGCTGCTTTTACATTCTTTCTTTCTTTTTAACCCTTGTCATATTAATTATGATGTGTCTTGGTATGGACCTCTTTGGGGTTCATCTTGTTTGGGACTCTCCACACATCTTGGACTTGTACATCCTTTTTCTTCACCAGGTTAAAGAAGTTTTCAGTCATTATTTCTGCAAATAAGTTCTCAATCCCTTGCTATCTATTCTCCTTCTGGTACCCCTATGATGCAAATGTTGTTATACTTGATGTTATCCCAGAGATCCCTTAAACTATTCTCAGTTTAAAAATTCTCTTTTCTTTATGCTGTTCTGATTGAATGTTTTCTGCTACCTTGCTTTCCAAACCAGTGGTTTAATCTCTGTTTCATGTAATGTCACTGATTCCTTTTAGTGTATTCTCCATTTCAGTTATTGTATGCTTTATTTCTGACTGGCTCTTTTTCATGATTTCAATGTCCCTTTTAACGCTTACTATCTGTGTTGAAGTTCTCACTGAGTTCATCTCTTTTTTCCTAAGTTCCTTGAGCATCCTTATAACCAGTGTTTTGAACTCTTTATTTGTTATATTGTGAGCCTGCTATGGTGGAGGAGGGCTTAACAGAGAGACAATAGCAGATGTCTTTCTGCTATTCCTTCTTCAGCCCTTGCCCTGAAGCTACACAACTCATTTTCTCCCTATGTGTCTCTGGCAACCCTCCTCCTTCAGCTGCTGTCCCTTCACTGGAGCTCAGGGTACATGCATGTGCGCTGGTGAGTCTGTGCATAGGCACTTCAAGTGGATCTTTTGGTTTTCAGCAGCTTTTCATCTCACCCAGACTGATGGAATCCCTGCTGATTTTTACAGCCAGATGTTTTGAGGACACCACTTCCCAGTACTAGTGCTCCACTGTGTGGAGGCTAATGTGGACTGTGTCCTTCACTCCTCAGGTGGGTTCTCAGCATCTGAGATATCCTTCCCACCTCTCAACAGCCATATGTGGATACAGATCTAGCACAATTAACATCTCTGCACCTCCTACCAGTCTCTATGTGGCTTCTTCTTTATATTCTTAGTGATAGAACTTCTGTTCATCTAGTCTTCATATGGTTCTCCAAGGTGATTGTTCTAGAGTTTAATTGTAATTTTGAAGTGATCATGGGAGAAGGTAAGTGCAGTTTCCACCTACTTAACTATCTTGACCGGAACTGTCAAAATTTAAGAACTCATTTTATAAAGAGCAAAACTGAGCCTCAAAGACATGAAGCACCCAAGGTCATAAGTAGTTAATGGCAGGTCTACAATGAAAACAAAAATGCCCTCTTATCCAGTGTTTAAGACACCCCGATTCTTAGTCCAACATTCCTTCTTTCTCAACAGACTGGGATCCTAACCTGAGCCAGCTGCCTCTCTAGACAGATTGAGAGGAAGGACCCCACCCCACTCTCCACACCCTCTTTGTGCTTCTGACTATTCTTCTAAGAGGCACAGGTTTCCAGCTCAAGTGTGCATCTGGGAATCTAGTCCTACTCAAGGCTGATCACAGCCAACTTCAACCACCACTTCAATCTTATCATTTTTATACTTTTCTGAAAACTTGCCTTGTTTCCCCACTCCTATTTTAAAGCCAAGGTTGATGTTTCAAAGAATAGCACATAAGCTGAATTTCATCGACACAGGAGGCAAGCATAGGCAGATCAGCTAGAGTCAGCTTTTCCTCCTTGACCATCAACCAAAAGAACTGGCAGCACTTTCTCCTCCACTCCATCCTTGCCAGAAAGAACAAGCAAGGAACCATTTTCTCCACTGCAGGTGGTCCAAAATAGGCCAGAACCTTGTCACACTATTTTCAAAAGTATTAGGATGGAGAGTCAAGACATTACACAACTCAATATTGTCATCAGAATGCAATTGGGTCCCAACAACATTTAAGACTCTGAACTACTCAAATAACATTACTCATACTGTCAGTCAGTAAAAATATTGAGCATTACTATTTATTAGACACTATGTTAGATGATACAAAGGCTAATAAGATGGCAGCCTGTCCCCAGGTAGCTCACAGTCTAGCAAAAGAAAATCAGATATGTAAACAAATGACATGCATTACACTAGAAATAGGCAGGAACATTATGTCAGAGAGAAATCATCAACACAAAAGCAATCTGTAAAAACCCTTATTTATAAAACTTGACATTAGGCACCATGGAAGTTACAAAGATGAGTAACACACTGACTTCAAAGGATTGCAGTAAAATCTAAAAGGGGAAATAGATATATATCTTAAACATACTTTGTCCAGCCAATTAAAACACAATACAAAATGAAGCAAAATTTACTAGAGTGGTAGGTATAAGCTATATGTTATGGGAACCATTCACTTAAACTAAAATAACCAGGAGGACTTACACACATAAAAGACACATTTAAATAGGATCTGGAAGAATAAGTAACATTTTGATAACCTGAGGATGGGGAAGAGCATTTCAGAGACAGTACCTTAACAAAGGTTGTATGGGAATTAGAAGGAGGACAATCAGGACCCGTAAATCCATGGACCGTACGAGGAGGTGAAGCTAGAAAGGTAGCAGATCTCAAAGAGTGACACAAATACCAATTCTAATGCTAACAGGTGTGTGTTTTGTTCTTTACACAAACTAACGGGACAAGAAAAGGCACAATCAAAGCCATGCTTTGAGAATTATTATCGCAGGAATGTTGAAGGTGGGTAGAAGGCAGCAAATGAGAAAAGCAAAGGTGGCTATTAAAACAGTGCACGTGGATGATAGTACAAGCTAGAGGAGTGGCAGTAGGTCTAAGAATAAGTAACAGATGTAAGAGACACAGCAACTTCTAAGACAGTTGCTTGATCATATATAGAAAAAAGGACGTGAGAGCTCATGGTGACTCTTATCTCTTAAAGGATAGATGGTGATGTCAACAAGAACTAGGGAAAGCATGAGGGGCTGCATTTTACTTTCTCTTCTATCTGAATCTGCTTTGCCATCAAGATCATGCACCATCCCCCCTGAGATTAGGCTGCTCATGGCCTCTCTCACCGATCCATCAGGATCTATTTAGCCAGTAAAACAGAAGTCACTTCAGACATTTGCTACACAGTAAATTTCATGCAAGGAACTTGTCACCATGGTGATTGAGGTTGGCATCAGCAAGAGGCTACTGCTGTCCCAAGGATGGTAACACAAAAGGAGCAAGCAGTGCACCAGGAAACAGTGAGGAGACCCTGTTCTCCTCCTCCCCTTCCTTACCTCCACTCTCACTCTCCTGCCCTGTGGCTAAATATTCCCCTGGCTAAACACAGCTAAAAGCCTACTGAAGCAACTTGAAGAGTCAGTTCTCTGAGATACAGATAGATTAGGGCAAGAAAGAATACCTCTCAGGACAAACAAGCCCAAGAGTCAGCAAACTTCTTATACACTTCAATTGTTGAGTTAGAACTGCTAGTGAGCCTGCCTGAATTATATGAGATACCAGCCTCATGAGTAATATATACATACCAGCTAAGAGGACCTGGAGTCATGTTCACTGGATGAAAAGGGCAGAGAGAGGGTAACACGTAGCCAGCCGCATCTGTATCCACTCAGTGCTCATTTCTATCTTCCTTGTGCTGGTCTTCATTGTTTCTTAGGACAAGCTTTTCTCAAGGACCCAAAATCAAAATTCATCTCAGAGAGTGAACAGAAAAGGAAGGAGAAACCATGTTCTTCTCTCTTTCCTTCTTATCCTTCCTCATTCCTCCTCTCCCTTCTTGTGCTTATCATTCTCTGCTCTGCATTGCCCTCTCTTCCTCTACTTCTATCACCATTCTCCAGTCTCTGTCTGTATTTCCAATCCCTTCTATTGTCAGTCTACCTCTCCTCCCTCCAGCCTCCCTCATTCCTCCTGAAGCATTGCATGTGTTAACAAGTTTCCTCGTTAGATGTGCCGTTAATAGTAAATTGCATGTCTCTTTAACCCAGTTATGATTCCTTAGCAGAACAAACATTCAACAAAGCAGGTATCAATTCAATAAAATTATATATCCTTAAATTATTTATTCTTTTTTTGTTTGTTTTCATGGTGAGATTTTGAGTAGTTTCTGTAATGACCTCCACAACATCTGGTTAGGGAATATGATGAAAAAAGGAATTAATAAGGTTCAAGGAAATCAAGGTTCATGGCACCTGAAGACTTGACTGTTATGTCAAACTTTTATTATCCCATAAGCCATTAAAATAAAGCAGAGCTCTTACGGCAGTTTCATACATGACCATAAATAAATGATATCAGCTTATAAGTAGAGCATTTTTGCTCAGCTTCCGGCAAGTAACCTTTGAAGAATGAAGGGAGAAAAGAGTCTTTAGAAACATAAATTTCTGTCCTTCCCAGTTTCCTTCATGAAATCAAGCAGGTATTACTTGCTGTGAAGGGGAGGTTTTTCTCTGACCTCATTTAGGGATGGAACTTTTAACCAAAATGGTGTCACCCCTAAACCTACTCCAATACGCCAACGTAAGTGACCACAGAAGGCACAAAGTCCTATAAAAAGAGCGAAGATAGCATAACCGTTTGTCCATCTCACAGCCGACACAAGCTCATCCATCTCCAGTGAATCTAGAGAAACTGCAATGGCTCCTGAGAGAACACCCTCCATGGTGAGTCCTGTACTAGAATGTGCGTTGCTCTTGTTGAATTGGACCAGATAATACTTCTGGATGGTGGACACAAAATTCTGGATTGCAACTATGGAGATCTAAGAATTCTGATCATGTAGAATAGGAAATGAAAGCTTTGGTAGATATTTATTGTGTAGCATTTTCAAGAACTGATACACATCAGTTTGAGAAATGAGATTAAAACGGAAAGAGAGCTTATACTGGGGCTAAACCACACAAAAGAATCACATAATGCTGTGCACTGAGAAAGAATGTTTGCTGAAAATCTACTTTTCTGAGTACAAGTAATTTAATATAATTCTCCCACAGCATTTTTCTTTAATCCATAATAAGATGGGTCATGGTCCTTGAGGATTTAATAAATTGTGTGGCAATGGCTTTTCTTTCCATTATCCTATTATTATACCATAGTCTTGGTATGCCACACCCACTTATCCTCATCAGATGCAGTATTACTGTGGTTTAGAATAAAAGGTTTTTATATTTTGTAAATATATTTTTTGAAATGGAGTTTGATTATAGAATCAATGTATGTAAATTAAGAAAACTGTAAAATATACCTAGAAAACATAAGGGGGATCCAGTTTGGGGTTGAAATATTTGCCAGTGGTACCAACAGCATTTCTAGCACAAATACTGATACCACTTGGATTCTCTATGGCCCTTTCTCAAGCACACATTTGCTTTCACATAGGGTTTCACAGGACGCTAAGGGAGAGAACAATGGTGCAAGAATACATTTCCTCCTAGAAAGTCAAGGTCAATATTATCAATGACCTGGCAGTGATGCATGTACTGACAGGAAGATGACTTGTCATTTTTACTAAAATTACTGCCAGCCAAACGAATAAGGTGCCTTTCCTAAATCAAAAGATGAATGTTCAAGGCTGGTAAAACTCCATGGCCTTAACATTATTTTGGTTACCTAACCAGGTTTTTATTAACTGATCAGAGAATTTAGAATAGACTGTCCTAGAATATAGTATGTTCTCTGTAATTAACAATACAACCATTATCACAATTTGTTAGCAAAAACCACATGCTAATCCAGTCTCCTACCTCTCTCTCCTTTCCCATTCAGTTCCAGTTACTGCTGCAGCTGCTGACTCTGGTGGCTATACTGAAGGTAGTAATAGCAATGCCACGACATCCAGTATGCCCAAATACTGAGGACAAGAACTTCCCTCAGAGTGTGAGGGTCAGCCTCGACATCCTTAACCGGGATAAGAATTCCACAAGGCCCTCAGATCATTACAAACGATCCACCTCACCTTGGAATCTCCGGTGCGTAAAAGCCCCAGATAAAATCTGTCTATTCTTCTATCTTGTATGCATCAGACTGCCAGTTAAATCACCTTGAGGAAAATTTTACTCACTCAGAATCATCAGTCAAACCTGGAAAGGCCATTGTGCAAAATAGTGATTCTCAAACTTTCATCTATGAACTTATTTGATAGAGTACAGGACATCCCCACCCCCAGTACCTATCCTGTTAGATCTCATTGTCACTGACACCAAAAGCCACTCAGATTAATGGCGATCATCATTCTTATATTTAGGATACCCAAGTCTGTTGTTTGAATCCCAGTGGAGGTAGAAGTATCATGTTGGTTATCTCTGCCCCTTTTTCAATTAGTTTTGATCCCCAGCAGACCTATATTTGCTGTGTCCTTAATAAATCTAGTACTTAGATCCTATAAGAAATTAAATAATAAGTGTATTTCTATAACTTGATTTCAAGCAAATAAGCCTCAATTATGTGGCACGTACATGTTAGCTTGATTGTTGTTTCTTCTCCTCTTCCCATTGCTAAGAAGAGTTAAGTCCAAACTCAAAGCAAATCCTTCACTCAGCTGGAGGAGGGAAGGAAGAGAGGGTTATAGAGGGGCTTAAGCTTTTGTTTCCAGCCATACATATCGGCTCTGGGTTCTATTCTGGGAATGTGCCGTCAGGTAACATTTCAATACATTCCATGTTTCAAAGGCAGGCTTCATTAACTCCCATTAACAACTATCGTATTCCTAGATGAGTCCCTTGGTATTTATCTGTCTATCAAATGTACCCTAAAAAAGGATCCTCTGTGTCAAACTTAAGTCCCTTCTGCAGCCTCAGTCTGTCTTACTTTGTTCATTCTTCAGAGAAATTGGGAAAAACTGATCATTGTCTTTTTTCTATAATATTTCATGTGCTTAAAAATCAAGTTTTCCTGAAACTACTTCTTTTTCAGACTAACAGTCCTTAGAGAATTTGCAATGCCTACAATTTGTCACCCCGTGGCTTTGTCTGCCTTCAACAATTGCTGTTTGGTTTCCTTCCTGCTTTATAGGAATTCATTTTTTTCCTGGTTTTTGTCTCCCCCTGTAGCCGCAATGAGGATCCTGAGCGATATCCCCGTGTGATCTGGGAGGCAGAGTGCCGTGACTTGTACTGTGTCAACGCTGATAGGAGCATCAACCACCACCTGAACTCCGTCCCCATCAAGCAACAGATCCTGGTCTTGCGCAGGGACCCTCAGCACTGCCCCCCCTCCTTCAGGCTGGAGAAGATTCTGGTCCAAGTGGGCTGCACCTGTGTCATCCCGGTGGTCCACCACCTGGCTTAGGCATTTCTGCTCTGACCCCAGTTCCCCAGATCAGTTAGGCTCTTTGGGGAGTAGACCAGCCCAGTTTCTGACCAGACTCACTGGGGTTCTTAAATGAGTTCACTCAACTGAAGTTTCAGAGGTAACACTTTGGTTCGGAAATTGAAACTGAATCACCTTTCCCTTTCCGCATTTCGGAGGAAGGTTTAGACTGACTACCGATTTGTTTCTTAATTGCTTTTCTAAGGGCTTTATGTTATTTATGTATTTAATAAGCCCTGAGATAACTTAGGGGTGTAAGGTGCCATTTTAATGAGTTACATGCCTTATCTTGTATTTTTTTTAAGAAGGCAGTATTTCAGACTTAGTCATTTTATTATTTAAAAGGTAAAACCTATATTTATATGAGCTATTTATGGATCTATTTATGTTTCTGAAACCTTTACAGAAAAGGTGAAATAGTGTGATTGTTCTGCTCAAGGAAATTCCACATAGGAAGAAATGGCAGGTGAAAATTTCTCAGTTGGTACTACATAGGGACACAGGATTTTCTCCTCTTTGTCTCTTAGAAGCGCATGACATAGCTGGGGAGAAAAAAGACTATTCCTACTTTCATATTTATTAATTTAATTTTTTTAATTGTTCAAGTTTCACAAGAGACAGCAAGTCTAATCCTCTGCTCTGTTAAACACTTGTAATAAAAACAATTTGTAACAATAAAGTTTGGGAAGAAAATTTGTTTCCTTATATTTTCTCATTAAAAGTACTTGAGCCAATTAGCTAAACAACACAGATGGATAACTCAGAGACACAGACAACAGTATGGTGATGGCCAGAGAGAAGTGGGTGTGGGGCCTGGGTGGAGTTGGGCAAAAGGGGGAAATGAGGACATCTATAAAAATAAAGTTAAAAAATAAAAAATAAATAAAAGAATACAAATACATTGAAAAGAATTGATAAGAAATGCAAAGCACTTGATTCAGTTTCATTCGAATACAATTTAAATCTTTAACAGAACTGGAGGTGTGCAAATGGGGTGAAATATGGGGATAGAAAAAAACTTTGCTTGGAGTGATGGGCACACAATGCAGTGTGCAGACGATGTTTTATTGAGTTGTGGACTTGGGACCTGTATGGTTTTGCAAATCAATGTCACCCCAATAAATTCAATAAATTTTTTTTTTAATTTTAAAAAAGTACTTTAGCCAGCTCAGCTCTTCCCTATGTGGAAAAGAAGGCAAATTCTCCAATAAAACAAAAC
This sequence comes from Tonatia bakeri, assembly GCA_004024845.1. NCBI lineage: Eukaryota > Metazoa > Chordata > Mammalia > Chiroptera > Phyllostomidae > Tonatia > Tonatia bakeri. The sequence goes on along the minus strand of PVIA01004400.1, from coordinate 71,107 downwards.
AAAGCATGCTTTTGAGTAACAACCCCCTTGACCCACCCAAGTCCCAGTTCTCAATTTTGCATGCTTTCAGGACGATGAAGGACCAATGCTCTCATGCTATTACCAATGCTGTGGACACAGGCATTCCAAAATGAATTAAACAAATAAAATGATGGCTCTGGGAAAATGACATATTATTAAAGATCATACAGAAAAAAGAAAAGACCCTTCAAATAATATGAACTGAGGTTTGACAGAAAGGGGGAAGTTCTGGGAGAAGACATAGTTTTTAGATTAGACTATTCAGTCTCTCCTCAAACTCGGGCTTCTTTTGAAGATTAATGCCAATCAGAGATCTGGAAAGAAACATTTTTTCTTCCTCAGGCCTCATTCCCAGGATGACCCTCCTTCTCTGGGCTTCTGATCCAATGCATCCCAGGACACAGAAAAGAGCCATAGAGGCAAAACAAACTTGAACTATGAGAAAGTTCAGTCCAAGTAAAATAAAAACTAAATAACATTCAATTCCAGAGTAGTTTCAAGTTTCAAGTCAACCATTTTTCCACGCTATGGCCCAGCATGCTATGTTGCTCTAATTCTGAGGTCTCTGGAAATTCTCAGGCTTATCCCCGATGTGCGCTTCAGACCCACTCAGAGGCCTATGGCTTTTTTCTGCTGCTTCTCCAATTCCGAACCCAGAGTCGACTTCTCCGGCCCCAGCCTATCTTTGTCATTTGTGCACTTACATCTCATGGCCATCTCCTGTCAGTCTTTCTTTTTATTTTTTTAAATATTTTATTTATTTATTTTTAAAGAGGGGAAAGGATGGAGAAAGAGGGAAAGAGACATTGATGTGTGGTTGCCTCTCACATACCCCATAACTGGGGACCTGACCTGCAACCTAAGCATGTGCCCTACTCTGAGAATCGAACCAGCAACCTTTAGTTTGCAGAGCAGCACTCAGCCCACTGAGCCACATCAGCTAGGTACATATTCTTTCTATAAGAGATCCATAGGTATCTGCCACTGAAGCTTCACACAGCCTGTATGCTTCAAATCCTCTTGCTCAAATCCTGCTGTTCAATTCCCAATTTTCCCTGAATAGTGGTTGTGAAACTAAAAATTAACTTTTCTTTTGGGATGGAGGGCAACAAAAGGGCATATGCATACATATATATATGAAGATACATATATGAAGACATGTGTGTACACATATATACATATACATATACATATATCCTTAGTCCTGAACCATTATGTAACTAAGCAAAGTGGAACTCATACACATGGCACCTTAGTGCATGACCCAACAATTAGTGTTGAGGGAAACAGATTTTTATTTACAGGCTTCCAGCCTGGGGTGGTGGGGGTTTGGGGGTTGAAACTCTCCTGCTCAGAGCCCTGCTCTCCCACGAGAGCCAGCATGTCTCTCACTCTCCACCAGGTTATAAATCGAAACCTCCAAAGCCAGAAGTTCCCCATATCCTCATCTGTTCTTAAGCTGGCTGCACAAACAGGTTTCCATCCCCTCTGGAAAATACAGTGGTGGGTTCCAAAGTCTCCATCCTCTTGCAGCAACTCCCTCCTTCAGGATCTGGGGTACATGGTCCTCAGCCTCCAGGTAGTAGTCTAGGAAAACATGTGCCATATTATACTGAATCATGGTGAAGTCCAGGAAGGCACACGTCCTAAGAGTGGCCTCTCCATATGTCTTTCTGAGTAGCAGAAGTCAGCATTCCTTGGTCACAGTTCAGCAATCCAGGCATCTCCCACGAATCTGTGCTTGGTTCAGCATGTTGCCGCAATTCCCAGCCCCATTGTAGGAGGGTGCAGACAGCGCCCCCCCCCCCACAAAAGAAGGATTTGTAATGGGGTCCAAAACTCAAGGTGTTCAGAAAATATTAGGATGTCCTCACTGCCCCTGCCCCAGGTGTGGGTTGGGGGAAGGGACAAATGGAGCAGGCCCATTAAGAGCTGTTTCCCATAGCAACAGCTCTGCAGCTAACCTCTGGCATGGTCATTTAACACATCTACAACCTTTGACTGGTTACATAGATATGTTAAATAGCTGTGGCCATCCTCTGAGCCAGGGGGATGAAAGTAACTTCCCTACCAATACGTAACTGGGGGGCAGGTCCCCGGAGTTACAGTGTCTGCATGGAAGCTTGGAGATGATTGGCTCCATGACATGGGGCCACACCTGCCCAGACTCACGACGGCAACCAGAAAAGCTGGAAAGGACAGCAGATTGAGGATAAGTGTGGCTGAGTGTGGGAGGAGTCGGAAATGGGGCTTCAGAGGAAGATTGGCACGGGGATTTAAACCCAGACACGGCAGCCATTGAGGAGAAAGCCATGCACTTCTGGCAGAGTGGGGACTCCCTCGGACCTGGGAAGGAAAACCACTCAGCTTTGGCAGAGTGGCAACCCCCCTCCCCGCAGCTTTGTGGGGACAACCATGCGGTTTTGGCTGAGCGGAGACTCCCGCAGCCATTGTGCAGAGAACCACGTGGCTGCAGCCATGTAGGGAGGACCATGCGGCTGTGTCCGTGAGAACCACGTGCTTTGGCCAGAGTGGGGGGACACCCCCACCCCAGCAGCCATGAGAAAAATCACCATTTGGCTTTAGCAGAGAACCACTACGCACCTTTAGCTGGAGATCCCGGCAATACAGCTGATGGTGCTGGGAACCAAGGAAGGCCTACCAGCGGAGCACGGATTACTGGAAAGAACCAGGAGTTGCCTGAGCCACAGACTTCTATTTCTTTCCTTGAGATACGGTACCCTAGACTAGGCAAAGGGGGGAAGGAAAGACTGTGTGTGTTTGTGGGTGTTTTAAGGGACTTTGGGACTTTGATGAAGACATTAAGTCATTACTCTTAAGTCTGTATAACTTGAATAAATAATTCCTTTCCTTTTCACCAATCTCTAACATGGAAAGCTATAATTCTCTGGCAAAGGGAAAGGTGAACCTAGTACAGGGGGACCCCAGGAGAAATGGGGACCAATTCGGTAGCATTATGGGACCCTCTTCCCTGGTGGCCAATCAGGGAAAATCATGGGAGACCACATGTGCAGTAGCTTTAAAGTAATACAACTACTTGGACACGCACAGTAAAAGCCCACCAAAACTAGCCAGGAAGGATCTGCCCTATAAGAATAGAGTCCCTCCAGCCATGAGGTCAATCTCTGCTTGGAGTTGGCCTGCTCCCATGTTTTCTTCTGTGAACTCTGGGTGTTCGGTTCAATTCTTTGTCCCGATCACTAAGAACCTGGTCACCTGTGCCCACCTGTGACACCATCAGCTTTTCCAGATGCCCGCACAGCACTGTCAGCTTTCTCCTTTCACCCTTTTCCTCAGCCTGCATAGCCGCCTCCTTACTCTTTCAGCCCTCATGGCAGAATTCTCACAGAAGCAGAAGTAGCTCCTCCCTCACTACCAACAGCAGGACAGAATCTCTCTCACATGGCTGCCCGTTTCACTACAGACCGGCATGGCTGCTTGTTTCTCCTCACTACCCCATGGTAAACCGGCCTTTCTCTCTCAGCCCTCCCTTATTTTAAATGCTAACCTAGAGCTTCCTACCTTACCTCATACCCCACACCTCCTACCATGGACCACTTTTCCCAGTTCCCCCATATCTTCTACCTTCTGTCCACTGCCATCTTTAGCTAGAGCAAGAGTACCCCATGACAGAGGAGCCTCTGCCTCCCTGCCTCTGGCGCAGACACTGTAAACTCCAGCTAAGTCAAGAGTCACTGAATGCTCTTCAGGTCAGGAACTCCTTTTGCCCAGGGCAGCAGCACAGCTATTAACTTTCCCTTTGTAATGCAAAGTATTTTAATGGTCATATCATCCCCTCCCCCATCTCCCAACCATGGGCTGGGGGGAATATTTTCTGCTGCACCCCTTTGCATCCCCTTACAATTACTTCCCACTAACTTGTATTGCTGGGAATTTTGTGGTGGGAAAAGCCAGTAGCCTTCCATGTCTCCCTTCCCTGGTAGGCTTTGCTTTTATTTTATCTTCACTTTCCCCAGTTAGGACCATTCCCCACCCCATCATCCAGGCCAGAAGTCTCTGAGGCATGCCTGACTCTTCCCTTTTCCTCTTCCTTCCTCCTAACACCCACGCCCACCAAACTCATTAAATTTCACTTCCTGCAAGTTCTCAAATTAATCCCCTCCTTGCCTAGGCTCAGGATTTTATCCTTCCTCATTTCTCTCCTCAGTTATTGTGACAGCTTCCTGCCTGTCCTTGCTGTTGTTGCTCCTGTCCTCCTCAATCCATGCTCCAACGTCTGTGGCACAGAATGAGCTGTGACAAAACGCATCCTCTATAATCTGGCCTTGAACCTGCTCCATCTCTGTCTCATGCCACTTCCTCCTTGAAGTTTACCCTATGGCCATAGTGAAGTCCTTGTTGTGACCACCATAATATTCTTGCCCTCAATGCCTGTGTCCTGTGGTGCCCTCTACCTTGAATGCCTGTACCACCTTCTGCCCCTTGCTCCTCTAATTCTACCCTATTGTTATGATCAGAATATTTGCATCCCCTCAAAATCCACATGTTAAAACCTCTCCTCCAAAGTGATAATGTGATGGGACATAGCTAATTAGTAGCCATTCTTAGGTAGGAGCTGCCTGTGATGGTGTTGAGGAATGCTGAGGAAGGGATGGAGCTGTAACTGGCAGGGATATCTCCAGTGGGGGCATTCAGGGGTTTTCCTGTCTGGAATGTTAATAGAGGTGACTAAGCCGTTAATGGGCCTGACCAGGCTATGTAAATAGCAGACAAATGTTTAGATAAGCCATTTGTTAACCTTTGAATCCTGGGACCTCTAAATCCTTGTACCAGCCTGGTGCCTTGTTTCTGACGTTTTGTTTCTGATATATTGATGAAACCCTATAAATACTGGGGAGAAACAAAGAACGGAACCCAGAATTTGGATCTTGTCTCCTCTGGGTCTGCATGCGTGAATAAACCCCACTTCGTAAACTCCCGTAAACTCCCAGGCCGTCTGAGTCGTGTTTTCCATAACAATAAGACTTAGAAGGTGGGACTATTGGGGTGATCAGGTCATGAGGGCAGAGCTTCTATGAACGGGATTAGTGCTCTTATAAAAGAGACCCCAGACAGCTCCCTCACCCCTTCTGCCAGGTAAGGATACAACAGAAAGTCTTTGACTAGAAGAAAGCCCTAAATTATGTTGGCACCTTGATCTCAGACTTCCAAATTCCAGAACTATAAAAAATAAATTTCTGTTGTTTATAATCCACCCAGTATGTGGTATTTTGTTTTAGCAGCCCAAACAGACTAAAACACCTGCCCTCCCCACTCTGTCCTATCCCCGGACCCATCCCTGCAGTGATGCCAGATTAGGTTCCCCTCTTGTGAGCCCCAGAAGCAGTTTGGGCACCATCCATCACTACTGTTACATGCTCTGTTGGCTTTATCAACGTAACCAGTTTGTGGTCCCTTGAGACCCAGACCATCAGCACCTGACCTGGCACGTAGCCGATAGCCAACTGAAATAAAATTTGAACCAATAGTTTGTAAACACCTCAAAGTCAACAGAGAGAACACTAAACTCACTTACTCCCAAACTAGCTTCTCCTCCTGCCTTTTTTATCTACTGAAATGATATCACCTGCTCGTCTGAGAAAGAAACCTGGATTTCTCTCTGTCACTCATTCCCCTCATCTAATCCGGGACAATCCCCTCATGAGTTTTCTTGTATCCTCTCCCTCCTCCATCACTCCAAAGTTGCTATTAAAGTTGCATTTTATACTGTGTTGTAAACCTGAAACTAATACATCCTATATCAACTATAATTAAAAAATAAAAATAAATTTAAAAAATAAACTTTCATAATATGACCCTATCTGGTCTCTATGCTTTGCTTCTTATAGTTGATATTTCAATGCCTCTCAAACTTCTGGGGAAGCCTAATCAGGGTAAGTAATTAAGAGCTGTCACAACAGACAAAGCCCAAATAAACAAAAGTTTATGGCTTGCTCATGCTGCTATCCAACAGGGACTTCAAGGGACTTTGCTCCACTTAGACATTCTGGGACCCATTCTGACAGAGGTTCACGTTTTCCCTTCTGGTAGCAGCACCATCAAAAATTGCACTAATACAGTAGCCACTAACCATCTATGGTTACTGAGCACTTGAAACGTAGCTAGTCCCAACTGAGTTGTCTTATAAGTGTAAAATACATACCAATTCCAAAGATTTTTTGTTGTTATTTTTTACAGTAATTCTTTGCAAGAGCTTGATTATCAGCTGTGAGGGTCATAATTTTAATGTGTGACTCACATGGACAGGGTGTACATTTAGCATGCATCTTACGTAGATACAGAACATGAGCAATCTTATTAGGTAGAATATAAAGTATTAAGGAGATTATGAAAAAATATTCTAAATATTTTGAGGGGGTTAGATCAGTGAAACACTGGAATGCTTGTCTTTCATTCTGGTTCCTTAGTTCTGGAGATACAGATATTTTCCCCCTTTAAAGAAAAATAAGCTATTTCAGTATTGCTAACTATAGTAGCCATGCTATATATCCCGGGACTAATTTACTTTATAACTGGAAATCTATACCTTTTGATCATTTCACCCATTTCAGTATTTTTAAAATGTAAAATATGTTGCTAGTTTTTATATTGATAAACGTTGAAGTGATAATACCATAGATGTATTGAATTAACTATATTATCAATATTTAAATTATTAGAAATTCATCTGTTCCCTTTTACTTTGATATGATTACTAAAAAATTCAGATTAAAATGTGGCCAGCATTATATTTTTGCTGAACAGGAAGCCAATGAAAGAAAAGAAGAAGCTAAAAACTGTACGTGCAGCTTTTAAGAGCCGATCTCATTAGCCAGAACTCAGTCACACAGACCCAAATTAACACAATGAAGACCCAATGAAGACGTGGAAATGTAGTCTTCATATATATCCCCCCAAAAATGAAAATGAAATGTGATTTGGTGACACATAGCATTACCTCTCCTACAGAGCAGATGAATGAAGGCTCATGCATACATACTCCCAGAGTTACACAGTTCCTAATGGGTGAGCTGTTACATGGCCACTTTCCAGTGTAATAAAGCCTGGGTTGCATGTGAGAATGATATTATAGTAAGAATAACCTTGAGTCTACTCTAATTTTTTAAATTTTTTTAAACTTTTGGAATTTTAACATACTATAAAACAGTTTACTTGTGACTTACTCTACCGCCAACTAGAGCACACGTGTGTTTTGTGATCATACAATAATGGGCACTCTGTTCCATCTCTCCCCGTGTTTCAAGGGTAAGTTCTCTAAAATGCAAACCTGATCACCTGATGCCGCTGAATCACTTCCCAGTAACTCCTCCGTGCCTCAAGAAAAAGTGCACGACATAAAGCTACTCCGTGCTCTGTCCCAGCCCACGTCTCACAAAGCTCCAAACCACATTAGGGACCTTGCCTGTGTTTCTTGTTTTCCTCTTGGTCTCCTCATTTCTCACCACCATTAAATGAGTATATGAGGTCTGTCTAGAAGGTAGAGGACTAGCTTAAGATGTTCTCTTAAAATGTAGGTGAAGAGTAGCAAAGAAATTAATGGATGGTAAGTATAAATTTATAATAGATATAAAAGATAGGGAGCAGAGATAAAATATGTGAAAAACAAATAAAATAAAAACAGATACAATAATGTTATAATAGGAGAAATGGTTCCTGATTTGGGCAAATTATTTTTTTAAATGATTGTGAAAACTAGGTTTAGAACAAACTAATTAAAAGAGACCATATTTAAATATATTGAACCTTTTTTTTAACAAAAAGAAGATATAAGACTCAAGATACAAATTCAAAACATCAAATCAGGAGCCAAAATTATAGTGATGCAAGTCTTCCACCAAGAAGTTTAAAAAAAAAGTGCTTAAGGGAGAAAGTCAGACAGCACAGCTCAGGAAAGTCTTCTTCGCCCACCAAATGACACTGGTGAAATTTTACTGAGCAGTGCCTTTGGAGTTGCGCATTTCTCTGTATGTATGCAATGGTTTAATACTAATTTTGCTTAAGATAAAAGAACAGTGTTTAGCACATGTAGGTTCTCAATCAGTATTAAATAAAACAATGATTCAACCAAAAATTTCCTGTCCCATCGCATTCTGTGAAGTCAACAGGAAGACTTTCTTAGTCATGTGAGAAAGGAGAAAAATGCTCCGTGGGCACCCTTCTTTGTGAAAACAATATTCAGAGGCATACCTTTGCTGACTGAGAAATGAATCAAAGCTGCGAATTCAATCCTGGGCACCTTATTCCTTATATTCCTTCATACCTGGAAACTCTGTGAGGATTGCAACTGGGTATGCAAGGAGCTATGTCTAAATAATGGTTATAAATGCCTTTTAAATAAATTCAAAAGCCAAAAGAAATTGTAAAAAAAGTGCGATATCAGAAAATAAGCTAATACTACAATAACAATCAGCACTGAGAAGACCGAACATCAACAACTAGATGATCTAGACGATCATCATTATGTAGACATGCAATCCGGAATCAATACACAAGTAGAAAGGCACAAAATTCCTCACGTTTATTAAAGTGAAGTCAAAAGTTGTCACTCCATTCCTGGCTTTGATAAATAGACAGTTCAAAGGTCACCTAATTTGATAAATAGGCTAAAAATTAAAGGTAAACATCAATAGACGTAAAACAAAATGTAATTCTTGTGAGACTGGAAAGGATAGAAGACAAACCAGGAATTCAGGTTAAGGTAAAAAGAGTAGTTACACAGTGCTATCTTTCTCCCATGACCTCAAAATTACAACTCAGTTTTAAAAAATCAACCTGGTGAACCATGTAAAGACTACCTGAACAGAAGTCCTATAAATAAGGATATAACAAAGAAACCACAAGAATGCTAGAGAAACCACAGGAGGGGCAGAGATGTGAAACAGGCTGACCCCACACCCAAATGTGGTGGTTGATAATCCAAAGGGATATCTCAGCTGCAGAGGTCCCCATGAGGAGTGTGGGGGTCTCAGCCCCACTCCAGACTCCCCACTACAGAGCACCAATGCAAGGAAGAGGAGCCCTGGCAACATCTGGCTTTGAAAATCAGCAGGGATTTGGACCATCTGGGTGAAATGGAAGGCCTCTGGAAACCCAGGATCTTTTAAAGGGCCCATGCAGTTTCACTAGCTCACAGGCATTTACCCTGAACTCCAGCAAAGAGATGGCAGCTCAAGGGGTTCCAGAGACATACCGAGAGAAACTGAGTTGTGTGGCTTCAGGGTGAGGGCTGGAGAAACAGCCTCCAACAAAGCAGGCAGGCAGGCATGTTAAGCCCTCCCCCACAGAGCCAAGTCTGAATCAGCATTAGCCTGGTGAACACCACTACACCACTAGCCCCACTCTGACAAGTCCCTGAGTCCTCCCTCTACCCAACTCACATATCACCCAAGGCTGTTTCAGTAGCTGAGCCTTCTAGGTAGCCAGCAGGCAGTGGCAGGCCTCAAGGCATCCTCTTGCTGAACAGTCCCAGGCCCAGCATTACTGTGGCAGCCAGCCTCCAGTTTGTAGTGTGGCTTCTCCCACATGCCTCCAGATTTAACATAGCAGCTACCAATCGCCAATTGCTCTGTAGCTCTCACTGGGTACAGCAGGGCAGTCACAGGCAGCAAACTTGGCCTGCGCTGGAACCCCTCCCAAGATGGGTAGAGCAATCAAGGAAGCACACAGTTCACACAAAGGACACTCCTGGAGCACCTGCCTCAAATGATCAGGGAGACTGCGCCATAGGGCTCCAGAAGACACCTACTACATAAGACCATCCTATGAAGACTGGGAGATGCAGCAGACATATCTAATACATAGAAACAAACACAGAAACGCAGCCAAAGCAAAGAGACAGAGAATCATGTCCAAAATGAAAGAACAGGACAGAACTCTGGAAAAAAGAACTAAATGAAATGGAAGCTACAAATCTACCAAATACAGAGTTTAAAACACTCGTTATGAGGAGGAACATAATGAGAACTTAAAGAGATAGTAAGCATAAAAACAGACATAAAATTGTTTTTAAAAAATGGTCAGAAAGGAAGATTACAACAACTGAAATGGAAAAAACACTACAAGGAATCAATAGCAGATTAGGTAAAGCAAAGGACTGAATCAGCGATTGGAAAAACAAGATAGCAGAAAACACCCGACCAGAACAGCAAAAAGAAAAAAGAATCCAAAAAAACAAGGATAGTTTAAGAGACGTCTGGGAGAACATCAAGTATAATAACATTCACACCATAGGCATACCAGAAGGAAACAAAGAGAGAGCAAATTTTGAAAATAATGATGGAAAACTTCCCTAACTTGGGAGATGAAATAGACCCACAAGTCCAGGAATTGCAGAGAGTACCAAACAAGATGAACTCAAAGAGGCTCACACCAAGACACGTCATAATTAAAATGGCAAAGGTTAAAGGTTAAAAAGAAAGGGGCAAAGGAGAGATCAGATCAGTCACAAAATGAAACTTTAAAGGCCAAGGCAAAAATACATCACTCATAAAAATAAAAGTAATGATTTAAACAAGTAACAATATCTTCCTTATTTTTCATATATAAGGATAATAGAAAACCCAAGAGAATCAACTAAAATATTATTAGAATTTCTATAACAGCACAGGAGAGTAGCTGAATTTGAGATAATGTTTCATTTCCCTGAGTACCCAGCAGTAATGAGCTTGAGAATCTAATAAAAATTAGTCTGAAAATTTTATGAAAAGGCCACATTCACACTAATGATTTAAAATAATATAAGCTACTGAATGATTCCAAACTTAAGATGTAAAATTTATATGAAAATGACAAAATATTCAACCAAAAGAAAAGTGAAAATATCATAAAAGTATCAAATATCCCTAAGGAGCTTATAGCATTAATGGGTTTGCAATAATTTTAGCAAGTTTTTTTACATTTAAACCTGACAAAGTTAATTTAAAATTTAACTAGAAAAGCAAATGTGTACCAGAAGGAGTAATTTTGAGAGGAAAACAGTTGAAGGGAAGTTGCTTTGCTAGATTAAAATTTATTTGCAAACAGCCATAATTCAACCGTGTGATACTTCTACAAGAATGAAAAATAAATGGAACCTAACAGAATAATCTGAGACAGACCCTAATATGTGTGTGTTTTTGTATATATTTATATGTGTGTATATGAAATTAATAATACAATTAATAAAGGTAGTAAAAAAAAACAAAGAGAGAATCTTAAAAGCAGCCAAGAGAAAGGTGGTTAGTCACCTACAAGGGAGCTCCCATAAAAAGCTGATTTCTCAGCAGACATTTTGCAGACCAGAAGGGATTTGCATGAAATACTCAAAGTGATGAGCTACAACTAAGATCACTGTGCCCAACAAGGTTCTCATTTAAAATTGAGTAAGAGAGAGTTTATCAGACAAGAAAGTTCTAAAAGGGTTCATCACAGACACACCAGTAATACAAGAAATTTTAAAGGCACTTTTTAAAAGAATAATAAGGAGTAAAAGAAACTTAAATATAAACAACAAAATGGCAATAACTAAGTATCTATCAATAATTTCCTTAAATGTAAATGGATTAAATGCTCCAGTCAAAGACATGGGGAAGCTGAATGAATAAGATGATAAGACCCATACAAATGCCATGTACAAGAGCCCCACTTCAGATCAAAAGACTCACACAGACTGAAAGTAAAGGGATGGAAAAATATATTTTATGCAAATGGGGAAAAAAACACAAAAAAGATTAGCAGCAATACTTAATCAGACAAAAGAAATTTAAAACAAAGGCTATAATAAGAACCAAAAGACATTTCATAATGATAAAGGTATCAATCCAACAAGAGGTCATAACCCGTGTAAACATTTATGGGCCCAGCCTAGGGTCATCTAAATATACAAAGCAAATATTGATGGATGTAAAGGGAGAGAGTGAGAGTTATACAGTCATAAGAGGAGATTTTAACAGCCTGTTGACTTCAATGAATAGATCTTCCAAACAGAAAATCAACAAGGAAACAGCAGCCTTAAATGACACTTTAGACCAGATAAATTTAATTCATATTTTAGAGCATTTCACTCAAGGTAGCAGGATACATATTCTTTTCAAGTGTACTTGAAATCAGCATTATTTATAATAGCCAAGGTATGCAGCAACCTATGTGCCCTTCAATGGACTATTTGGTGAAGGTGTGGTTCATATGTACAATGTAATGTTACCTGTCCATAAAAAAGAATGAAGTCTTACCATTTTTGCCAGATGGGAGGGGATGGTGGGTGGTGGGTGAAAAAGGTGAAGGGATTAAGAGGTTCAAATTGGTAGTTACAAAATAGCCATGGGAAGCCCTGGCTGGGTAGCTCACTCAGTCAGAGCGTCGTCCTGATAGGAGAAAGTTGAGGGTTCCATCCCCAGTCAGGGCACACACAAGAAGCAACCAGTGAAGGCATAAATAAGTGGAACAATGTTTCTCTCTCTCTACCCCCCACTCTCTAAAATCCATAAATAAAAACTTTTAAAAATAACCACGAGTGTAAAGCATAGGAAAAAGAGTTAATAATATTATAATAACCATGTAACTTGCTAGGTGGGTACAAGAATTATCAGGGGGATCACTTCATAAATTATATAAGTGTACATCCACTGTGCTATACACCTGAAACCAATATAAAATAATATTGAATCTCAATTATAATTAAAAAATAAAATTAAAATTAAATAAGGACAAATCAAATACTGATTTAAAAGCAGAAGCCAAAAGCAAAAGAAAAGAGGAAAGTATCAGAAAACAAAACACATTGAAAGCATAAAGGGATTATGAGTAAATGTTTTTAATTCACTTATTAAAGAACAAATAATCTCAAATTTGGTCTTTAAAAATGTAAATACACTCTGAAAATAAAAACTATCCCTAAAACCAAATGACATAGAAAGCTTAAAAATAAAAGAATAGACAAGAAATATATCAGGCTAATACACACTAGAAGAAATTAAGGATAATATTAATATTAGAAAAAGTATAATTCAGAAACATTAAATGTGAAAAAACTTACTTCATTTGGAAAGAATAGATCAATAATCAAAAAGAAATAAGTTACTAAAATTTATAATATACAAAAGTATAAGTAGAAACAACTTTAAAAATGAAGAGATACTATTGTTATTTAACATTATCTGGCAGTTCTGTCCAGGAGAGGAAAACAAAAAAATCATCCTTATTTGAAGAGGGTATAATTACATACCTAGAAAAAAATAAACAAGTCAATAGGAAATACATTATCTCTAATAAGAATGTTTACATACTGGCTAGCTATGAAATAAATATTTAAAAAATAATTTCCCATCTACTGGTAATTATGAATCCTAAAATATAACCAAAAAAAGTACCACTCATTATGGAAAAAACAGAAGCCTGAAATAACTAGAACTAATCTTATTGAAATACGAGATTTACAGAGAGAACTATAAAATGTTGATGGATAGTTAAAATAATTTAAATGATCAGAAATACAGTGTTAGTTGATGGAAAGATTACATAGTGCACAAAATAATACAATTCTAATTTTAATGTATTTTCCCCAGTTTTATTGAGATATAAATGACATATAAATAACATTGTGTAAGTTTAAAATGTATAATGTAGTGATTCTATATGTGAATATATAACAAAATGATTGCCACGGAAAAGTTAGTTAACACATCCGTCTCCTCACTAGTTACAATTGTGTGTGTGTGTGTGTGTGTGTGTGTGGTGAGAAATTTTAAAATATACTCTCTGAGAAACCTCAAATATATAAGTATTGTTAACTACAGTCATCATGCTGTACTTAGTTTATTTTTGTGTCTAATACAATACCAATCAAATCCTGATAGGGCTTTTTGTGGTAACATAACAAATTTGTAAAACTCCTTGGAGGAGATTTAAATCTTGAAGATTTGTCCTATCAGAGAATGTAATTTAGTTAAAAGTTGGCAATTTTTTAAATAATGTGATATGAGAATAGAAAAATCAATGGATAAATTTAATAACCCAAAAATATATCATGGTGTATATATAAAAATCTAAAATATGGTAAAATCAAACTGTCATTACAAATTAGTAAACTGGGGAGATTACTTAGTGAATAGGTCTGGGATAATTTATTGATTAACTATTTGGGAGAAAAGTAATATCCAGACATAGCTTTCCCTTAGATCATACATTCAAAAGAATTTCAGATAGCCATAGAGTAAAATATAAAAATCAATAAGCACAAACTATAAATACTGTGAAAGGTAATCTCTTTGCCCATAAGATTGTAGATAATTTTTATTTTCATTACACTTCACTATATAGCCAATTTTTTTACAGTGAGTACATGTCACTTTAAAAACAAACAATAAGCATTTTAAAATTTCTATATACTAAAAAATTAAAATACAATTGACTATTTTTCAAATGTCTGTATGGCAAAATAACCCAAAAGTTTCACAGAAATGAAGACATTTCTAAGTTAACAGCATGGATTAAACATCTAATTTCCTTCATTTTAATACTGCACAAAAACTATAATAAAGAGATGATAAAATAAGCAAATACACACAACAGACAAAAGCAACACAATTTTACAAGTGGAAAGCAGAGTATAAGTGATAGCTGATTTTATAAAACTGAGAGAAAAAATATCCTGCACTGTCAGAAGGGAAGCTGAGAAGCAATCAATATATACCCAGATCTTCTGAAGGCTCAGGCCCTGGTAGCACCCCAGCATCCAGGGCCCTGGAGCCGGGGTTAGGGACAGAATCTAGGTTCAGGAGGTCTGAATGAAAAGCTGTTTGCACAGCAGCTGGATATTGGCCTCTTCCCCTCAAGCTCCTGTTGACAGGAGAAACACTCCCCCTGACCCTGACAGAAAGGGCAGCTTATTTCTGGAGAGGTTTTTGGACCTGGGCCTACCAGCACAGGTGAGGGTGTGGTATCACCAGAAACAGAAGGATTAAGTGAATATATAGGTTCAGAATGCTGAGGAACGTCCTATCCTTGGGCCTCTTTACCATCAGTTTCTCGCAAATTAATTAAAATAAAATAATAAAATAAAACCTCTACTTTCTCACAGGAGAGTGAGGAATCTGAGCAGTCTAAAAAAAAATTCTGATCCATTTGAAAAATAATAAACCTACAGATACTCAGAAGGGATCCCTGCAAATAGCCCACCCAGACCGTCCTTCAGTGAAACTCAGTCCACAATTCATCCTGACCCACTGAGCTTCCAGTCAGCATTTATGGCATCCCCAGCAGGCATCTGACAAAATCTCTCAAACATGGAAGACATATCAAATAAACAGAAGAGCAACTGGGAGGAAACAGAATATATGCAAGAAGAAACCCACCAAAAAATATAATTAATATCCTCTGATAGAGAATATAGCCCATCCATATAATGAAAATAGAATGCTAATTTATAAAGGAAAATAGAAGGCCAAAAAAAGATGCTCTTGGAAATTAAAACCATGATAGCAGAGATATAACAGTTAATAAAATACTGGAAGAGAAAATTGGGACCATCTTCCTTGAAGGGAGCGAAGGTAAGACAAGAGACCAATCCAAGAATAACTACATCCAAACAGGAAGAATAGTGAGCAGAGCGGGAGAGGAAATCAGTCGTGAAACACAGGAAAGCAAACCCCCAGAACTGAAGGACTGAGGAGCCAGAGAAGGGCTCATCCACTGCCCAGCCTGAATAAACACAGACTCACACCAAGGCACAGCTTAGTGAAATTTCAGAACACCAAAGGCAAAAAGAAAATTCTACATGCTTCCTGAAAGAAACAAAATCAAGTATAAAAGGCCAGAAATCAAAATGTCTTCAGAATTCTCAGCAACGACTGTAGAAAATAGAACACAATGGAATTATACGTTCAGAATTCTGAAGGAAAATCATTTCTCACAAAACTTGAGTGAGGGTGTTATGAAGGAAGAAAAAAGACATTTTTCAGATACACAAGACTTCAAATAACGTGCCTCCCACACGGCCTTTCTTAAGAAACTGAAGCTGTGCTCCATCAAAACAAGGGAGTGAACCAACACCTAGGAAGACAGAGAGGACAGGAAAAAAGGAGTCAGCATAGGGAAGACACGCTCCTGGCAGGATGACGAAGGAGGTCCCAGGATGGCGGCTGTGCACACGCATGGATGGTGCCCAGTCCAGACTGAGCTCCAGGAGTCAAGAGACTTTTCAGAACCATCTCCACTGCCATTGAGTCTGAGGGCAGAATGGCCAGGTAAGCCTACCCCAGATTCTTATTTGCACTTGGCTGCTCTTGGCTAGGAGCTAAAGAATTTTCTCTTGTCTTCTCATTGCCCTGTTTCCTGAAAGACTTTAAGACGCTCATTTCCCTGCCACCAGAGTGTCCATTTTTGACCTACCTTTGAAAACCGGAAATTTGGCATAACAAACTTAGAAACAAAAAGTACAGAGCAACTTGACCGTATTTCTGCTGGACATCAAGAACCTGCAGCATCTGTTAAGGTGGGCTAAATGGCTGAAGAGTAGATCCGAAATGCATAATGACAGAAGTTTGTTTCACTTGTATGCTGGGGATTGAATGCTTGTGTTCCCCCAAAACTCACATGTTAAAACCTAATTCCAAGTGTGATGGTGTGTGTAGGTGGAACCTGTGGGAGGTGTTAAAGTCACCAGGGAGCCCTCATGACTGGGATTAGTGCCCTTATTTAAAAAAGGCACCCAGAGAGCTCGCTCACCCTGTCTGCCATGTGAGGACACAGCTAGAAGATAACTGCCTATGAACCAGAAAACAGTCCTCTGCCAGACCTTGATGTTGGTCTTCCCGGCCTCCGGGGCTGTAAGAAATAAATAACTGCTGTTTATAAGCCATCTAATCTCCAGTATTCTGTTATAGCAGCTCGAATGGACTAAAACTTCACATAATAGTTCAAGTGAGGTGTGCCTGGTCAGTAGGAATGTCTCCTTTTCAACTCATAAATTTAAGCGGTGCTGGGAAATGAGACCTCTGGATGAACAGATGCATTGCAAACTCTACACCAGATTCCAGGGGCAGCTGGCCAACTCTGCTCTACTGGCCCCACCCACGCCTCTCAGGGTTTCCCAAGTCTTACTCCTGCCTTCAGGTGCTCTTGCAAACTCTCTGGGAAGCTGAGGCCGGACTATGGCGGAGATAAAGGGTTCAGCTGCGCTGCTAGCAGCCTCCTCAACAATGGGAGTGCTGCCTCTTCTCATGTGGGTTTGTGTTTACCACTTGGTTTTCAAAACTAAGTGATATACCATTTAAGGATGAGATACCATTTAAGTGTGATACAATGATAGGGAAAGAAAGAGAAAGATGAACACCAAAGTCAGGAAAGTGGTTCCTCTAGAGGCGGGGGGAGGAGCACCAGGGCTTCGAGTCCTGTCTGCTTCACTTCTAACTTCCATAGTGCGGTCTGGGGTGTTTGTACTTCATTTTCATTTAATTCTTTAAATTTCACACCTACATTTTAATCATGCTTTTGCATATATGATGCATTTCACAATTAAACGTTTTTTAAAAGATACAGAAAAGCTACAAAGAAAAAAAGTGATAGAGTCACCTACACAAAACTGCAAATCCTTTATATGTTAAAACATTAAATAAAAAATTGAGAAAATATTTATCATAAAGACTGCAAGAAGCTAATACCTGGACTGTTAACCTGAATACGGAATACACTCCCATCTTCGGGTCTTTGTCCTTGCTGTTCCTCCACCTGCTGCGCTCTCCCACTGACAGAGAGCCTGAGGAACTGCCCTCCCTCATCTGCATCTTTGGGCAACTGGCACTTTCTCGGTGACAGCCTCTCTGACCACCCTGGCACTCCCTCTTCAACTTCCTTGATTTCCTTTTCTCCATGGCATTCGCCTTCTTTAAATATACCAGCTCACGTATCTATTCTGCTTTTGTCTCTCTCTCCTCACTAGCATGAAAGACCCTTGCGGGTAGGAATTTTTCTGTTTTGTTCACTGCTGCATCCCCAGCATCTAGAACAATGTCTGGTACCTTGCACGTGCTCAACAGTCACTTGTTGGCTGAATGAGTGAGTCCTGTTCATTGACAAGGCAAGCAGTAGATCGTCTGCTCCAAGGGCAGGAGACGTACACTGACAACATAAAAGTGCATCAAAATAACTTTGAAGTACATGCAGAAATATTTACTATCACTAATAATCAAATAAACACATCAATAATAACTCGTGTTTGGCCCACAAAATTAGCCACGTATTTTTCAACTATAATAGTGGTGGCAAGAATGTGCTAAATTGAGCAATTATTCACTGCTAATAATAAATGCAAATGGGTACAACATTCTAAAAAGTAATTTTATAATTTAATGCAAGAAACTTAAAATCATTCATGCACTTTAGACTAGTTACTACAATTTCAGAAAGTCATCAGAGCAAACTAATATAAAAATTTATAAGTAAAACTCTGTGTACAAACTATCATAGCTTATAATAAAATATTATGAAACCTTTTTAAATGTTTGAATGCAGTAGAAAATATTGGGTAAAATCAAATGAGAAAGTGAAAATAGCTTGCTATTTGAAATAAGGCACTTACAAACAGGAAGAAAATACATAAAATACTGACAGGAATTACTCTGGGTAATGGGAAATGAGCAATTTCAACATTTTCTTTATAATTTCTGATTTTAAATGAACATGTATTTCTCTTTAAGTGGGTGTGCCTTTATGATCTGAAAACTGGCAGCTTTAAAAATAATGGCTGTGCCCTGGCCAGCGTGGCTTGGTTAATTAGAGCATCCTCCCCTGGACTGAAAGGTCACAGGTTTGATTCCCGGTCAGGGCATATGCCTGGATTTCGATTCTGTCCTCCGTCAGGGTGCATGTGAGAGGGAACAGATCCATGTCTCTCTCTCACATTGATGTTTCTCTCCCCCGTCTCTCTACCTTCCTTTCCTCTCTCTAAAATCAGTGAGGATAGCCCTCTAGTGAGGATTTTTTAAAACACTGGTCATTTGCAGTTGTCAGGTGGGAGGGGGGTTGGGGACCTGGGTGGAAAAAGTGAAGGAATTAAGAAGTACAAGTTGATAGTTACAGAATAGTCATGAGGATATAAATTTTAACATAGGGAATATAGTCAATAATATTGTAATAACTATGTATGGTGTCAGATAGGGACTAGGTTTATTGGGGTGATCACAATGTGAGTTATATCAATGTCTAGTCACTAGGTTGTACACCTGGAACTAATATAATATTGTATGTCAACTGTAATTGAAAAAATTAAAAATTATTTTTTAAAAAACAAATAAACAAATTACAAAAAATGTTTTGTAATTTGAAAGTCATTTACATTTTTAGTGAAATACTATAATGCATGGAAAATATGGAGATCCAATGAAAATGACTCTAAGAAAGAGTCAGTATCTGAAACCCAGAACCTCAGATCCAGAAACACTAGCCACTGTGGTTATGGTTTATTGCGCCCCCTTGTGGCAGTATACCCAAGTAGAGAAACAGTAAGGTAAGAATCCACTCAAACTGGAAAAAAAAAATACTACAAAATTCAGGAAATAATTCACCATAAAGCAAAGCTTCCTATTCAAACATCAGAAGAACTATCTCATCCACAAGACGAAACACCAAAATAAACATGCTTTTATCCTGCCTGTGCTGTATCAGTTCCCCAGGATTAAAACCTGCAGCCATATGTACTGTGTTCTGTACCAGTCGGGAGGAGCCATTTGTGGTGAAGGGCTCAACAATTTTCCTAAGGGACTATTTATCTTGCTCACTGCCGTATCTCCATCACTTGCTCAGCCTCGTGGTATCTCGGATGAAAAATAAATTCAGCAGGATTAAAAACAAGTGATGGTGGCTGTTTAGGCGGAGGTGTGGAAACAGGAGGAAATTGGGTTCAGAAGCTTTCAAATATCAAAATATGACAAATTGAAATGCTAAGATAGTAATAATAGTTTTCCATCTCTCACATTTGGAAATATTTTAAAATATTACAAAACCCACTCTAACCCAGCTTCTCCCTCCCCACCCCCCAGCACAGCACCTGTCACCAATACTGCTACCAAACTCCACTGGCATTTCTCCGTCTTCATCTCAGTCCACCTCTCAGCAACACTTGACACATACATACATTTTCTCCTTCGCTCCCCTTTTTCCCCAGCTCCCATTCCAGGCTGACCTTTCTGCAAGTAAGTTTTCTTCCAGTATGAAAAAAAGACCATGACGACAACATGAAGGACAAGTGGAAAGATGAGGTAAAACAGCTTCACATCTCTATGCCTCTTCTACACTCCAGGCAAGAGCCAAGGGTGCTCCTTAAGTTACCACATTTAATTTTCACACCCACCCTTCCTCCACCATCGGTGTCAAGAAGTCGATACCTGAGTACGGGCCTGCCTGCCTCCCCCCAGGCTTCCTCTTCGGCTGCACTGTTGGGATCCCCTCATGCTGCTAGTAAAAGCTGTGCTGATTTCTCAGAAGGAAAGCAAAGATTCCACTTTGAACCTAGTTCCAGAAATCTAGGGAAATTCATGTTTTGCACTTTCCTAACTCTGAGATTTTCTGCAATCCGCCTTACCTTCAATGTAGTTCATATTCTCACCTGTCAGCCCAGTGCACTGGGCTGGCATTCGTGTTGGAAGGAGCACCTACATCCCTGGAGTGTCTGTTGTTAAATACCTTGGCTCCAAAATGCTCCAAGGTCCCTCAAGAAGCCCGTTTGCAGACCCACAGCTGACCTGCCCTGGACAAAATTGTGAAAGACAAGTCTGGCTTTCCCTTTGTCCATTTAATGATCCATTTCCCCAGCTGCTTTATCCGTTGGCTCCCTCTGCAGGTCCCCGTGCTGACCGTGACAGTATTTCTGAAGGGAAAATACATCAATACATGATGTCTTGAAATGGATCTGCATGCCACTGCTATGTGGAAGAACTAGGGATGATGAAGTGTAAACTTCCAAGTGTCAACATTTTCGGGATAGATGTAATGATTTGAGGAGCAATGGGAAGAATAGTGCATTGTCCCACAAAGCAAAATGTCACCAGTTTGATTCCCAGTCAGGGTACATGCCTAGGTTGTGGGTTTGGTCCCAGTCGAGACACATAAGGGA
Organism: Tonatia bakeri; assembly: GCA_004024845.1. Lineage (NCBI taxonomy): Eukaryota > Metazoa > Chordata > Mammalia > Chiroptera > Phyllostomidae > Tonatia > Tonatia bakeri. The sequence continues at coordinate 49,959 of PVIA01004400.1, read as the reverse complement.
GGCAGCCGATAGATGTTTCTCTCTCACATCAACATTTCTCTCTCACTCTTTCTCCCTCCCTTCCCCTCTCTCTAAAAATAAATAAATAATTTTTTTTAAATAAAAGACAATAAAATTCAAACTGTGAGACAAATAGAAACTTTCTATGTAAACAATTATCCTTTTGTTTCCCTCTGCTCAACAAATCTTTTTATTTGCTCAATTGCCTTTCAAGAGAGTTTCTAATCCATATTGAGATATGAATGATGCACATTAATGTGTCAACACTCCATGCACATTTTTATTTCATTTTCCTATTAACTCAGAAAGATTACTCAAAGTATGGGACTCTCACGCATCATCATGTACAGCAACAAAACCTTCCCTCACTCACCCAAAACCAGAGGCAGCGGAACATATGATTATAAGCATGAACTTGCTTTTGACAGGTCCTGGTTGGACCCTGGGGTGCAGAAAGAGTCCAATAAACTTAAGTGTTTTTTATCATGTTTATTTGTTTAATCTGCTAGGCAACTGGCTGTACTATGCAAAACATGGCCAGCAGGAAACCCTGAGTCACTATTAGCATCATGGTGGGGGCGAACAGGGAGATGACCAAATTAAGAGAGAGCTGAGTCAGCATGGGCCGATTTATGTTTGGTCTCGTTGCTGGGGTGCATTTCCTCTCTTACTGCAAAGCCCTCTCCACCCTCTTCTGCTTGGATTTCCGTCCCATTTGGAGGTCAGTCTGCACTGTGGTTGCTGGCCTCTAGTCAGCCCTACTCAGTGAAAAGGAAATATAGGACCACCTCCCTGAAGAAAATGGGTCTACCATGTCCTCCTCTTCTTACTCCCTCTACCCCCATCACCATCCTCCCCCTCTCACACTCCTCCTTCTCTTTCTGGCTGACCTGTTTGTCTGAAATAAAGGTTCTCCAAGAAGGGCAAAAGGAACTATTCCCTAAAAGTTAGAGTGCATAGATAGGTCCATTCTATAACTTTCCCAAGCTTTAGGCAATCTGCCTTTAAATGTCCCACCACACATAAGGTCCAACCACAGAAATTTATCTCTAGCCTGCATAAGCATGATTTATACTGGCATATAATTGTTTGTGTGGAAAAAATTACATTTGACTATTTGACATGATAATCTGAGTCTGTGAAAGCACAAAAGTTAACTTTATTTTTCTTTAGTCAGTTTCCCATGGCATTTTAGAGCCTATTAATTTCTTTTTTAACGTCTCAAACATTTTTTAGGCTATAGAAAAATTTATAAGTTCTGTGAACTTGCAATTAAAGGACAAGTGACCCTGGATGACTAAAGTTTGAACCCCAGTTCCATCATTTAGCTATGTGAGTTTGGGCAAGTTACTTCAGCTCTCTGAGCCTCAATCGCCCCATCAGTCAAATGAACCCATTCAGATATTCTTAGCAAGCCCCAAACCCAGTACTATCATTATGAAGCAGCTTGATAATTGTTTTTTCCATTTTTCTCACTCACAGTCTTACCATGCACAGAGTCCCCAGACAAGTTACTCTGAGCTAAACAGAAAGTACACTATAGATTAAGACTGAAAAAGTCCTACATAAATATACCTTCCCCTTCCTTTAAGTTTCAAAGCTTTGTCACTAAAGACCTCAAGTGGACTGTGCTGAGGGAAAAGTTCACACGATTTTCTGAGAAACATTCTTGTGTTGTTTTTTGTTCATTCCCACTCTCACACTTCAAGCCTCGTGCTCTGTGTTCTGAAACAACAACTCTTTCCTTCACATTCATGAAGATCATTCATTTTTGGAATTGAAATCTCAGACCTCTTGTACTCTTGTGTTTTGGTAGGAGGTGCTGTGAGGAGACAGGGATGGATAAAAGGAGCTCACAGGTGGGCCCAGGTGTCTCAGACTTTGGCAGTGGAGGAGAGCTTGCAAAGAGGTAGAGAGCACTTGGCTTCACCAACTGAACAACTTTTCTTCATTGTTTTCCATGAAGGCAAACCCAAATGACCAAACACAGTGGACTTTTCTTCTCAGATGTAACAATTGTCATCCACAGAACCATGGATCATAATGCAATATATCAATGCAATATAATCAACCATTTTAATTCTAATGAGCACTTATTTGGAGCAAAACATCATGGCAGGAGCTATGTAGATATTCAAGGATGAGTAATAAGGTTCTTACCCTCAAGGGAAGGGAAGGGAAGGGAGGGGAGGGAAGGGAAGGGAAGGGAAGGGAAGGGAGGAGAAAGGAAGGGAGGGGAAGGGAGGGGAGGGCAGAGAAATTGCATGGGTTTTTCTTGATTCCCTGACGGCCAAGGCACATTTACAATCCAGGTTCAAAAGCTCAGAGGCTGTCACAAGAAGAGCAGTTAGGAGGGATGACACTAACAAGAGAGGCCTGGAGGCTTAAAGAGTAGTTATTTGTCCTTGTGCTTCCTGCCGCCCTCAGGTGCCAGCTCTCATCACCACGTGCTAGTTAGGGCAGAGCTCACAAGGTTGATCCTCAATGCATGTAGCTCATTGATTGATGGTAATGTACAGGAGGTCCATATATGTCTATGGTTAAAAGCAAGCAGCCTTAAAAGGCCCAAAGCAAAGGTGACCTGAATCTCACATGCCTCATGCTGGAATGCTATGGTAGGTTACTCTCTTGAGTTCCTGGAAAGAGTAACAATACACAGTGGTTTGCACATAACCAGATGTGTGGCAAATGTGGATGATGGTGACAATGATGGCAGTCAAGATTTGATTCTAACCCTACATTTTATTGAGGACACCTGTGTCATTGATCCTATGTTAATTACTGGTAAGCAATGGTGAACAGGCCGGCTCATTCACCTTTATCTGCTTCAGGCCTCCCTGCAGGAATAGGACCTTAACTGAGTCTTACCAAATGATTACAAGGATAATTATGGAAGTTTATGCTGGAAGAAAGTTTGAATAGTCTTACAGTTCATTTCTCTTTCAGATGATAAGGTAAAGTGATACTGTGCATGAGCAAAAACATTATCAAGATTAGTTTTACAGAAGTTTAAATACAGAAATATCACAACCCAGTGACTCATTACCCCCAAAACAAAGAGTCCTTCTTATATCTAAATTAAATATTTCTATTTTGAATTTGGATCATGTACTATTGTATAAAAATTCATTACAACTATTACCATGTTAACGGGGGAGATGCTATGGGACATCAAAGAAGTCATAATAACCTTACATTTTAACTAAGAAAAAATTTAACATGCAAAATTGATGCAGTAATAAAGCAGCATTGGTCATAATGACATCATATGCTAGAATGATTCTATGTGAAATTATATTCAGTAAATCACAGTGTGGCAGTGCCTTTTTTGGGATATCTGTGGTGGTTGGAATAAAGCAAGAACTACCAAACATCTTTCGTAGGGAAGAATTCTGGAGCTATAAGCTTGAATCTGGGTAAGGGGATGGAAGCCAGGAACTAAGTGGAGGAGCCATTCTTAGCTCAGAGTACAGTCAGGTCATCCAGAGTAACAGGAAAGTAGGTAGGTCCTGGTAGGCAGGTAATGCATAAGACTTATAGAATCTCTCCTCTGGTTGCTTTTATTTTCTGAATAAATTAAGAAGCAACATTACCTACCAAGAGTGAAGACAGTAGAGGAGTTACTGGAGACTTGAGGAATATATCAGTCAGGGTAGATTTGTACACAAGAGGCATTAAGTTGGTAACTGGCACCAGCACATAAGGGAACATAAAAGAGGCAAGTAAGAGAGTGGGGGAGCAAATGGATGTTTGGGCAGCATTTCAGGCCCAGTTGAGGTTCATGGTTATAAATTTAAAATTATATTAGTCAGCAGGCCTGTAGATTTTTTCCACCCACATCCAGCAGCATAGGTTCAAGCACAGAGTCAGAGGAGACTTGAATTTAACTGGGGCTGGGGTCTTACCAGTTGAAAATAACCAAGTAACACAGGTAAGGGACTGAGGTCATGTCCAAAGGCCTGATTGCAATTGGCTATGGGATTTAATCTAGGTAAGAAGGAAAATAAGAACATAAGGGCAAAGACAATAAATTGATTATAGGGTTTAACAGGCATGAGGAAGCAGGTGTCAAAGATTGTTGTAGTTGGGATACTCAGCCCTCACATCTAGTCACTTGGTCACCAATAACTATTAATTTTTCCATTTCACTTGCACCTCATTAAGGAGCAACTTAATCTTCTAATTGGAGTACCTGACGCTAATGCATCCTGGAGGGTGGTGGATTTCACCATGTTCAAAGTAGCCAGTTTGGGGAGTGGAGTGAAGCAAGAGTAAAGGAAAGATTCATTAAAATTTGGACTTTTTAAAAAAAATTTTATGTTATTTTAATTGTTGTTCAAGTAAAGTTTTCTGTCTTTTACTCCCATCAAAATTTAGACTCAATACATAATCTAGTGAGGAAGTAGTCAACAGGAAGTATCCAAGAGGAAATAAAAACTAGAAGCTAAAGTCAACTAGAAGCTGACTTCATATACAACAAATAGTTGCTCAATGTTCAAAGAATGAAACTGAATAGATAAATGAATGGCATTCTCAGCATGAAGGAAGATACGATACAACTTTCCTGAGGAAGAGAATAATGGCAGTAGAAATAGTGAGGGGGGTAAATCTGAGAACGATCAAGGATAAAATTGATAGGACTTGATGGGGAAGTTAAGGGGGGAGAAAGCAGAAGTGGAGAAAGGCAAGGATGGTTTCCAGATTTCTGACTTGATTAATGGAGTAAATGGCAATGTCCTTCAGTATGATAAGGAATGGAAGAAAGAAGAATATTAGGTTAGTGGCCAATGAGAGTGGTGAATTAACTTTGGGCATATTGAATTTGAGGTCTCTGTGGGACATCCACACTGAGATATTCAGTGGAACAATGGAAAAGTGAGCTCAGCAAAGGTATGAGCTTGAGGAATTTGGAAAGTAAACCCCTCAGGCAAACGCAGACAGGATCCAAAACACAGCATAGGTAGCTGTGTGATTATCAGAAGTCATGTGCTCGTTGGTGTCCCCTAAAGAGAAGTTACAGAGTGAAAGGATCCCACAGCTGAAGGTTGAACCTTGCAGAACACTCACTGATGTCTAAGGAACAAGAAGAAGAGTCCATGCGGGAGAACTAAAAGTTGAGGAAGTGGTCAACAGAATCAAATGCCAAAATAATGTCAAAGAAGTGTGACCCGAGAAGCACGTTGAGTCTGAAAATGAAGTCACTGAGCTCTAGAGGGACATGCTTCTTTGGAGCAGTGGAGGCCACAGTCAGATTGGAATAGACAGGAGTGAATGGAAGGGGGGGAGTGGAAGACACAAGAAAAGTCTCTTTTCAATGTAGCCTGACTATAAAAAGGAAGGTGATAGGGTAATTGCCATGGGAACCTGTAACTTATTTATATCTTTATTTGGTTTTGTTTTTGAAGACTGAAAAATTTTGAGCATGTTAAATAAACTGAGAAAAAATGGCTGAAGGTTGAAGATATCAGAGAGAGTTCAGGAGAATAATGCTTCTCAGATAAAGGCAGGTAAAATCTAAAGCACAGAAAGATAGACACCCCTTCTGCTATTGGGATGAGCAATGGATGGCTCAGGTGGAGGTACATTTATGTCTGCCATGCTCTTTGAAAAATACATCTGTTTTTGTTTCCCTACTTTCTCCTAATCTAATGCTATGCATTCTTGCTCTGACTTTACTGCTTTGAGGAAACTGCACTTTCCAAAGTCTCAAATAACCTCCCAATTTCAAATTCAGTGGCGTCTTCCCAGTTCTCTCCTTCTGAGCCACTATGCAGTATTAACCCTATCAAACAACCCCCCTTCTCTCTTGCCTTGGTTTCCATGACACTGTGACTTTCTATCTCATCACCCCATTAATTTCTTCTCTCTCCACATCGGTTTCACCTCTTTGTCTTATGCCCTAAATGTGAATACGCTCCCAAAATCTGTGGCTTTAGCTCTCATCTTTGTAAAGATGACATTCAAAACTATATTTCCAATCCCTATTATATGACATGAATTGTCCAGGACTCTGTTGTTCAGGCCTCCATCCCAAGATATTTGTTTACAAGATCTTGAATCCCTTACATTGTGTACAGCACCAAATACCTAAGGAGAATCAGTGTTGACTGACCAAAGTTTTCGACATACTACTCTGGTGGAGTGACTATGGTGCAAACATGAAAGCCAGCAAAACCCAGTATCCCCTGGCGTGAGTTCAGAATAAAGATGAATGCCAATCTAAAGATGAATGACAAAGACAAAATGTGGACTCATACTAATGAAATATCAAAGTGGAACCTGATTACTCACTAAAGGCACACGACAAGATGCCATATATTCTGTGAAGGGAAGCTCAAAGGAACCCCCACAGGAGCAGGACAAGTCATCGTAAGAATGTGAAAAATCAACTTTTCAGATAAAGCATTGCTGATACATGGGATTGGCCCCTTGAACATGCAGCTTTCAAATAGTAACACCTAAATGAAGGGACAGTGCTCTTTGTTGTCATAGGTGTTAAAATTGATATATGATGACAGGCAAATTAAAAGTATATTGAGATATTTTCTTCACCCACTAGAATGACTAAAACTTAAAAACAGGAGATACTGAGAGCAGACAAAGATGTGAGACCAACTAGAATTTTGTTACATTTCTAATAAGAATGCAAAACAACACAGTCACTTTGGAAAATAGTTTGACAGTTAAATGTACACAAGCCCCAGCAATGCCACCCTTAGATGTTAATCCAAGAGAAACAAAAGCACATGTCCACCCAAAAACCTTCATGTAAATTTGCAGTCACAATAGCACAAGACTGCAAACAGCTCAGACGCCCATCAGCTGGTGTAGAAACAAATAAATTTTAGCACATCTATGCAACTATTCAACAATAAAAAAGGAGCAAACCACTGATGCCCAACAACATGAGGGACTCCTAAAAGCACTATGCTAATGTGGAAGAAGCCCATCATTAGAGAATGTTACCTCCGACCACCTCCTGCTCAAAAAGCAATGTTTTTAGAGATTGAACGATTTTTATGAAACCAACACACAGATCAAATATAGAACATTCACAGCACCTTGAGCACTTCCTCATGCCCCCTTTCAGTCAATATTTATCCTTTTAAATTATTTTTAAAATCATTTCATTATTTAAAAAAAATAACTTTTTGTTTTTCAATTATAGTTGGCATACAATATTAATTAGTTTCAGATGTACAACCCATTAACTAGACATTAACATGACTTATGAAGCGATCACCCTGATAAATCTAGTACCTACCTGACACCATACATAGTTATTATAATATTATTGATCATATTTCCCATGCTGTATTTTACATCCTTATGACTATTTTGTAACTACCAATTTTTACTTATTAATCCTTTCACCTTTTTAATCATCTCCCCAAATCGCCTTCCCATCTGGCAACTGTCAAAATGTTTTCTGTATCCATGAGTCTTTTTCTCTTCTGCTTGTTCATTTGTTTTTTTTATAATTCACACATAAGTGAAATCATCTGCCATTTGTCTTTGTCTGACTTATTTCAGTCAGCACAATACCCTCCAGGTCCATTCATGTTATTGCAGATGGCAAGATTTCCTTCTTTTTCAAGGCTGAGTCATATGCCATTGTTTATATGTAACACATCTTCTTTACCCATTCATTTATTGATGGATATTTAGGTTACTTTTATATCTTGGCTATTGTAAATCATTTTGCAATGAACATATAGATGCATATATCTTTTTGATTTGGTGTTCTGGGTTTCTTTGGATAAATACCCAGAAGTAGGATGCCTGCTGCTCAAATTTAGCAAAATCTCTGTTATAAGAAATTACACTTATGTTTGAAAACAATACATTCATTCTACCATTTCACTCTACTACGGTGATGAGCAAACAATTTTGCCCAAGGGTGAGTTCTAGAAAAGAAGAACAAAAGGATTTACAGAATAAAATTTTATATATATAAATTTATATAAAAATATATTTATTTATATAAATATGTAAATAAAATGGATCTGCAACTGAGCTTAAGCATTTATTTAATATTTCTTTAATGAAAGATTTCAGATTATTTGCCAAAGTTTTTGAAATGAATAAAAAGCACCCAAAACTGTAGCTTAACTTTTGCCCTTGAATAGATGTTGTTGAGTAAAGTGTTCATTCATGAAGCTCATCACTGTCCTTGATAACCCCGCCTTTATCTCTGTGTCATGTCCAACTCGGCTCCCATAAGACTCCAGACTCTAAGCAAGCCATGTGGTTAACCAGACTGTCTACAGCCTCTCGACTAGTTGATGGCTCACCACTGTGATGCTTACAACAAAAGTATAATAACTCTGTCTCTCAGATCCAGAGAAAAAGAAAAGAAAGAGAAAAGAGCATATACTTTTCATTGGGATAAAGAAGAAATTCTCACCCTGCACAATAACATGAGTGAATTTAGCACAGATAGAAAGAGAGCTACTCCAAAGCCATGGAGTAGTTTCCCCGTCCTTTGAAGCCCCTTTATGGGCCCTCGACATCAACTTCAAGTTCAGAATTAAAGAAAAATTAAGCAAAACAAACCTTTTCTCTAATTCTAGAAAAAGTGAAATATTCCAGTCACTCATGGCTCAACCTGAAATGCTCCTGAGTTATTACTGCTGTTGTAATTTTTCTATAGTTTTTTAAAGCCTGACAGATCAGCAAGTCCAAATATGTTGTAAACAAGAAGGAAGAGGGGGAAAGTAACGAAGGGAAGAGGAGGGGAGAGAAGGGAAGGCAGGGGAGGGGAGGAGAGGAGAGAAAGAAAAAAAGAAAGAAAAAAAGAAAAGGGAAGAAAGAAAGGAAGGGAGAGAGGGAGGAAAGAAGAGTGAGAAAGAAGGAAAGAGAGAGAGAGAGAGAGAGAGAGAGAGAGAGAGAGAGAGAGAGAGAGAGAGAGAGAGAGAGAGAAAGAAAGAAAGAAAGAAAGAAAGAAAGAAAGAAAGAAAGAAAGAAAGAAAGAAAGAAAGAGGGAAGGAGGGAGGAAGGGAGGGAGGGAGAAAGAGAGAAAGAGAGAGGGAGGGAGGGAGGGAGGGAGGGAGGGGAAGGAAGGAAGGGGGAAAAAGAAAAGAGAAAGAAAAGATCGAAGAAAGGAAGGAAAAAGGACTTCTGTGTAGAAACTATGCTCAGCATACATGATATTTCTACTGAACATTACTCGCACATACTAGAAATTCGGTTGTATCCATCACAAGCACGAGTGTGACTCGGCCACGACATCCCTCTACTCTCATCCCTATTCAGATCAGTAGTAAACAGATATGAAGGGCAAATCTCAAAGACACTCATCATGCCTCATCTTACAGATTGATTTTTAATGGACAAATGCATATGATTGTATATTGTTTTTATAGCATGTGAACTTTACCAAACATAATGTCTAAACAATGTAAACTGAAAATAGAACATATAAAGTTGAAGTACTATTAAAAAGACATATTAAATTCGTCAATATCTCTCAATGACTCAAAAGGCCGTGATTCCTGGGTGTTCTGTCACTTAAACAAGTTTGGGAACACCTGCCCCAGCCATCTCTACTACCAAAGTTTTTCACTCTCTCTGAGACATCAACTCCACTCTCAATTCTCCTCCTGCTCCCCAGAGGACCTTCCTGAACCAAAGGCCTCCAAGATCTATACTTTCCTCATTCCAAGCTTTCTTTCTGCCTCAGATACAGCTATAGATATGAAGATTAGATAGATTTAGATATAGATATAATTATAGATATCGATATAGACAGTTGCATTTATCATATTGTATTGGAATTCTTTGCCTTAGCCTTGTGAAAAGAAAACTGTTTCTGCCTTTAGGGACTGGCATTTCTTCCCAGAGAAGTATTTGAAAAGCACTTTGAAAGGCAGCATTTGGTACAAAAGATATGGCCACCAGGCCACGTTTTAAAGACAATAGAAAAATAAATAGCTAAACTACTGCAAAACAAAGATACTAGGAAGAGGTAAGGAGCAATGGAGGGAGAGAGATCTGAGGAGAGGAGAGGTGGACCTAGGGTAGAACTACTAGGAGTCGGGCAAAGGCAAGGAGCCTGTGGAGAAATGTTTGCCCCTGCAGATTCCTCAGTGCTGGTAGTGGCTGCAGAATGTTTCAGAACAAGCATATCCACTAGTGGGTGCTGCATTTATTGCACCATGGTGCTGCTGCATGCCTCTCTCACCCCACATCTTCAGAGACACCTGTCACACTCACAGATGCCCAGTGGGCTTTCCTCACAAAGCACAGCTCCCAAGTCAGCCCAGGGCAGAGCCACGTCCAGAAGAGCAGCACCTTCAGAGCCCAGGAACTAAAATAAACCTGAGGTTCCCTCCAGGAATCCCCACAGAAGTGATAGGAGGGCCCTCCTGCTGTGCAAACCAGATGCTTATTTTTGTGGGTGTGCTGGATTTTAGGAAAAGCTGCCTCCTCTTCTAGGGCCTCCCACTCTTTGTTGCCATCCTCACTTTGGATTCTTCCAGGGAAGACAGCTGTGGCTGAGTCTCAAACTTGGCAAAACAGACCATCTTCTATGTGTTATGATTTATAGGGCACTGTGTCTACTAAGTTACAGTACCTTCAGTAGACAAAGACCCCAGCTGACAAGGGTTATATTTGCTGCTTTTTTCTGTCTCCCTTCTAGTTCATGAGATCGCAGCAGAAGAAACTGCACCTTATTGATCTTTGATTTTCCGGCTGACACAGTGCTGGACCCTTAAAAAGAGTGTTTTTGGAAAATCTCTAGAAAACTACCTCACCAGCTCAACGTGTTAACCTCCTAGAGATGTGCATTTTTCCAAAAAGCCCTCAGAATCGACATTTCAAAGAAAGGATTTCAGCAGAGTACAAAGATGTATCTTAGAGGCAAAGTTCCTTCCCAGTGCCCCACAAATCCTATCACGTAGAAAATGTTCTGTTTTGCTAACCTTGAGACCCAGCCAAAGTGAGCTTTCCTGGAAGAATCCCAATTAAGGATGGCAAGAAAAAGTGAGAGGCTCTGGCGTCATAGAGGCAGCTTTTCCTAAAGAGTAGCAGACCCACCAAGGTAAATAATTACTGCTCAACTTTTTGCCCTATTTCCCTTTAATATATCAAGTTCAAAAAGTTTGATGAAACCAAAAGATTCAAATAATTTTAATGTAGCAAATATGACTGTTATGCAATGTTTACTTTTATACATATAACCTTGAGCTATTAGGAGTGAATAAAGGTCATTTTGGAGGCTGAAAATGTAGGTCAGACATCTGGGGTTAAGTTCGTGGAAGGAACACTTCACCAACACCGACTTCCTTCCCCTGAGGTTACTGTAAGAAGTTTACTGTTCTGGTCAGATGGTGAGAAGCAGCTTTGGGTCCAACAATGCTTTTCGTATGTCTCCCACACAGAGCATGCAGCAGTCAAACTGAAACAGCATCCTCCTGCCTCCTTTGGTGAGTCAGAGCATTTCCCGGCCTGCACCTCCTGCTGTCACCAAAGATGTTGTTCAACTGGGCTGGCCACTAGATGAAGCACATTATCTGGGATAGACTAAAAAGGGGGCTTAAAATAACAGACATCAATTGCTGCTCTGCAGCAGGGACAGTGAGCGACCCAGAAATTAGAAAGGAGTAGACCATGCCTAATAATTCCTAGAGTAAATGCTCTTCCAGCCTAGGAATTAGGCCAATCAGACATCCAAGCTGTTGAAGAATTACCCATGCCAAAAAGATTTTCAAAGAAAGCAATCAGATACACAAAGCATTTTATTCATTTCCCATCCCTGCTATAACAAATTACCACAAATTTGGTGACTTGAAACAGTACACATGTATTGTCTTACAAGTTCACTGGGCCAAAACCAAGGTGCCAGCAGGCCTGTGCCCCCAGAGGCGCTAGGGGAGAATGTTTCTTTGCCACTTCCAGCTTCTAGAGCTGCCTTCCTTGCCCGTGGCCCTTCCCCCATCTTCAGAGCGGATCGCTCCACCCTCTGTGTTCAGCCATCACACAGCATTATCCTCTTCTGTCGTCAGAGCCCCCTCTGCCGCCCTCTTAGGAAGGCATGCGCAACTCCAGTCGGACCTACCATAATAATCCAGATAATTTCCCCATCCCTATATCCTTCATCTAGTCATATGCACAATGGCTCTTTTGCCATTTGAGGTAATACTCACAGGTCCCAGGAATTAAGACATAGGTATCTTTGAGGGTTATTATTCGGCCTCCCACCCCACGTAAGAAAGATTTTCAAAGAAGAAGAAAACAATCAGATACACTCCACCACACTGTAACACAAGGGAACATAGTACTCTTTTGATTATTTAGAAAACAGTTTCGGAGATCGTTCTTGTTTCGGACATGCGTTCATCGCGATTTTCTAGCGGCACACAAGTGCTTGTTAATACAGAGCTCTGGCAGTAAATGAAACCAGAGATTCAGCTCCATTAGACTTCAAGATACACTACAAGGTATGAGATCATTTTCCTTCTGTAAGAGCACCCAGTAATTTTTGAAACCTTCCTGCAAATAGTAGAATTTTTAAATGTACATTTCCAGGAAGCAAGCATTTTTTTTGACTCCCACTAGATGTTTTTGAAACCTCCTATTTTTTTCTGAGAAATGCACACAGTTGGGCCTTTTAATTATATAAATACAGGGGTGGGCAAAAGTAGGTTTGCAGTGGTGAGTGCATGAAACACAGAGTTTATTCTCATGTTATTATTTATTAATTATTGGATTATTTATTATTATAACCTGCTTTTGCCCATCCCTGTATAAAATAGACCAACTTGGGAAGCTACAGTTCCTGGACATTAAATGCCTGTGTAAAAGGTGATGTTAAAGGTCATTTATACCAGAGGCAGAGCTGCATCTCTGCAGACCATGTGTTTGTAGAAAAACCCTTTGTGTTGATGATATGGAGGTTTCTCCAAAAAATTAAACATAGAACTACCATATGATCCAGCAATTCCACTTTTGGGTATATCTTGAGGAAATAAAATTACTATCTACAAGAGATATCCGTACCTCCACATTTCTTGTGCTTTATTTATAGTAGCCAGGACATGGAAACAATCTAATTGTTCATTGACAGACGAATAGATGCAGAAAATATGGTACATATTATTCAGCAATAAGAAAAAGAGGAACATCTGCCATTTGTGGTAACATGGGTAAACCTTGAGTACATTATGCTAAATGTAATAAGTCAAAGAAAGATGAAAGTACCACCTTGTCTGCTGTGTGGAATCTAAAAAGAAAAAAACTTAACTAAAAAAACCCAAACTCACAGAGACAGAGAACAGACACATTGGTGGGATTTCTAGAGGTGAGGTATTGGTGGGTAGTACAGAATGGGTGAAGGAGGTCAAAAAGTACAAACTTCCAGCTATAAAATAAATTACGGGAATGTATTATAAATCATGGTGACTGTAGGTAATAATACTGTGTTACATATTTGAAAGTTTCTAAGAGAGTAGATCTTAAAAGTTATCATCATAAAAAAATTTTTGTTACTATGTAGTGACAGATGATAACTAAACTCATTGTGGTGATCACTTTGCAATACATATAAATGCCAAATCATTATGTTGTATAGCTAAAACTAATATAGTAGTATATGTCAATTATACCTCAATTTTTTAAAGGCACCAACTTCCAGTTATATAGATAAATAAGTTCTTGGGACCTAATATGCAACATGATGACTACAGTTAACAATACTGTACTGTGTATTTGCAAGTTGCTAAGAGAGTAAATCTTAAAAATTCTTATCACAAAAAAATCATAACTATGTGAGGTGTTAACTAAACTTATTGTGGTAATCACTGCAATATATTAATATATCAAATCATTATGTTGTATGCCTTAAACCTATGTAATATTGCATGTTAATTACATCTCAATAAAACTTGAAAAAATAAAGCAACCCTTCTATTTTGATCACAAAACCTAGGGAAGGGCTAAGCTGGGGGTTTCTCTCAGGGCTCTCCGGAGCAGGCCGGCTTCCTGGGTGCACACCCGTACGGTCTCAGAGGGTCCTGTGCTTGGATGATGTTCAGCTTGCCATTCTTAACCATTTTTAACAAGGAATTACACGTTTTAATTTTTCACCATACATCACAAATTACGTAGCTAGTTTTGCTCATAAGGTTGCATTCAGGTATTTCTTGGGGCTGCATTCAACAGAAGTCCCACCTGGCTGATTGTCCAGGGTGGCTCCCTCACTTGGCTGAGGACTAGGCGCTCATCAAGAATTCCCAGCCAGGGCATCTACCGTAGCCTTTCCAGGATGCCATCCTCAGGGTAGTGGATTCCTTGCATGGCAATTGGCATCCCCTAACAGCATCCTAAGAGAACCAGGTGGAAGCTGTGTAACTTTTTGGGACTAGGGTTGTCAATCAACCTGACAGGGTTAACAGGCCGCCACCTTCAGGTAGCTCAGTGAGGTAAGGATTGGTTGTCCAAAACTAGACAGTTGACCAAGGTTGTGAGCAACCTTAGGAAAAATTAGAGGGAAATGAAGATGTTGATCCGAGATTTCCAGAAACCTGTGGGGAATGAAGCCTGATAAAGGATTGGATTTCTACACACAAGCAAGAAAAAGGCCATTACAATTTGAGGTGTTTCTGGAAGTTGGCAGAATTATGGATTTATTGGTTACACTTCCAAGGAGCTTTCCATAAAGCTTAGAGTTAAATGTATAGGATTAAGCAAATATGAGAATTAACATGCCCTCACTGACCAGTCTCAGACTGATCCTCAGAGAGGAGGCCTTGGCTCAGTGACAAAAGTGCAGGCAAGTGATTCCTGGTGGGTCTCTTACAGAGAGGCCATGTAGCTCAGTGACAAAAGGCAGGAGTCCACCACCAGGTGGTGACTGTCATCTCAAGAAAAGTATGGACTCAGTCTGTACCTCAATTTTCTCACCTGTACCATGACATAAATTAATGGGCCCTAAGTCACAGAGATATATGACAATTGAATGACTGAATGCATATAAGTTAGAAGGCTGTCTATTCTACTCTAACTACTGAATGAGTGTTAGCTTTCATTACAAAGGGTTCTGGTACTAAGGAAAATAATACAGTAGGAGTAATTAAATCATTTCTTTGCCCAGTAAAAACATTCTCATATGACAAGAACTTCAAGTCATCTACATTCTTAAACCCATATCATAGTACTTAGCAGATTTCAAAAGCTAAGCAACATAGATTCAAAAGATTTGTTTTCTTTTATACTTAATGCTGTTTTCTACGTGTCTTCGCATATACAAGCCAGGGTTTGGCATCTCATATGCAGACACAGTCGAAACCAAGCGGCAGAAACAAACCTTGCTTACTGAATGGATCTTACTTGGGGTTTGGGGTGACCGCAGAAGCCATCAGGTGTTTGACAAGTGGTCTGTGGGAAGTCTGGGGGTTTTTCTCTCAGGTGTGGAAAAGCCAAGGAGTGTGGACTCAGCAGATGCCTAGGACCCCGGGAAACTCTTGCATGATGGACTACTCTTTTAAGGGTTTTCCATGAGCGTGGTGTCCCCTCTGAGGAGGTCAGTCCCAGCAGACACCACTCCAGCCTTTAGCACACTCAGCCCACACAGGACCGGGGCTCCCAGACCTGGTGTCTGCCAGTCATGAGTCTGTGGTTGTGGGAAATGGTTACATGGCTTCTGCTGTTGTCACCACTGTAAACAAGGTCTGGTCCTCGCCTGTAGGCCGTGCGATGTTTCACTGCAGATAGCAGGTAAGGAAACCACAGGGGTAAGCCAGGGGCATAGGAAGTGTCCAAGTTTTGTGACAGCCACAACCCCAGAGCAACTCATTAATCCATCTTGGCTAATGCGCTGATTTACGAGACTTTGAAAACAAGAATTAACAGGTGGGAGCCTTTATCCATAGGCCCTGGCTCATTAAACTAGTGAGTAAGAGTAGTGACAACTGGTTGGAACTCAGAACTGCTCTAGTGCTTTCCACATATTATTTCTTTTAACCCATGGCACAGCCCTACGAGGCAGGTATTATCACCATCCTCACTTTAGAGTTGAGGAAACTGAGGGCCAGAGATATGATGTAACTTGTCCAAGGTAGACTACAGATATGAAAATACACAAAGAGAATTTTAACATGGAAGGCAACCGTACATGTAAAAAGACACAAATTATTCTGTCTACATTATATAGTTCACAATAAAAAGTAATCAAAACAGCTATAAGCATTATCTATTTTTTATAAGTAGAAACAATTAAAGGCCCCAAAATAAAGGAATAACTAAATAAATTCAGGTTCATCAGCTTGAGAGAATAGTATAATGGTCACTAAAAATTATTGTGAACAGTATATGGAAACATAGAAAATGTATAATATACACTGTAATTATAAAATTATAAATATAAGATAAAATATAATAAGTGAAAAATTACTGAATATGAATTACATATATGTTATGATATGGCCTTATAAAGGATGTATCTATGAGTCAGAGGAGCAGACGAGGAAGAAAAATATTAAAAGTTATATGTTATGGTGGTAGGATAATAGATAACTTTTCTCTATTTTAATACACTGGGCAATACGCTTCCCATGTCAGGTGCCTTAAACATATTGCCTTGTTCTAGGCTCTCAACAACCCTGTGAAGTAGGTACTGTCATCCTCCCCACTTTCCAATAGAGAAAATGGAGGTTCGGTGACTTGCCCAAGATCATTAACAACTGGTGCAGTTGGTAGGTGCCAGATTTGGCATTTTAACTTGGTGTCTGGCTCCATCAGCCACATGCTTAGTCATTATACTGTGATATCTGATATTGCTGTGGCATTTGTATAATTTAGGAGAAGAGATGACCATTTTGCAGCAAGAACATCTTCATGCTCAAATCAGAGTCATTCTTTTTTATCTTAGTTTCAAAATATTTTCTCTTCACTGCTGAACAAAATTCTCAAAATTATTTCCACTAGATAGCTACTAGAGAGCCAGTAGTAGGTCACAATTTTTTTAAAAGATTTTATTTCTTATTTACTTTTAGAGAGAGAGTAAAAGAGGGAGAAAGAGAGGGAGGGAAACATTGATGTGTGAGAGAAATGTGCCTCATATCCTCAGCCGGAGACCTGGCCCGCAGCCCAGGCATGTGCCCTGAGTGGAAATCGAACCAGTGACCTTTCGGTTCGCAGACCTATGCTCAATCCACTGAGCCATACCAGCCAGACCATTAGGTCACAATTTTTAAATCACACATTCACATAATCACTATTGTAAAGTTACAGGAACAACTTCATGACCAGGTACTAGTACATAAAAGTGTGTTTTTGAAAGGGCAGCAAGTAGTGGATTTCCAGTACTTTTTTTTTTTAATTAATTTATTTCTAGAGAGCAGGGAAGGGAAGGAGAGAAGGAGAGAAACATCGATGTGTGGTTGCCTCTCACACACCCCCTGCTGGGGACCTGACCTGGCCCTCAACCCAGGCATGTGCTCTGACTGGGAATCGAACTGGTGACCCTCGATTTCAGAGGCCAGCATTGAGCCACACCAGCCAGGGTTCCAGTGCTCTTTGTAGACCAAGAGTTAATCCTGAGGCCTCCAGTAACTTATGTAAAAAAACATTTGAATCATTCTTCATTTTCAGATAAGAAAATATTCTGGTGAAGAAATATTAGGTACCTTATCCAGATTTATGCAAATGTACTGATTAGATGATCAGGCAAGATGGGGGTCTGCAGTCCAAGACACCAAAATTGAAACCTTGAGGCTAATATTTACTAGCTCTTGTGACCTTGGGCAAGTGATAATTCCTCATTTCCCTCACCTCCAACATGGGGATAATAATCTTTCTAAACTCATGGCACTGTTGTGAGGACTAAGATGCACACAAAGCAACAGAGCACCTGACACACAGAGCCAGCACTAGGAAAAATGAGCTGCTATCATCATCATCATCATCATTTTTATTATTTTTAACAGCCCCCAATGCAATTGTTATTGAGTTTAGCTTCCCGGACCATATTAATACTCCATGGTTCTGCTGCAAATGCAATTTAATTCTATTGCAAATATAAGAAGACGCAGAATTGTGACCTGTAAGTCATAACCACCCTGATTATCAGATTTGCAGGTATAAGAAACACATGAAGTAAAGCCTCCCATACATAAACGGTTCTCCCTGCTGCCCCACAACTGACCTCACTCACTGCCTAAAGAAATGCTGTTTTCCCAGTTCTCTTTAAAAAAGAAAGAATGGTTTTTAATAGTCTTTTTTGATACTTAGAGATGCACAAGCAGCATGTAGAGCTCATCAGTTTCAGAAGCTATCTTTTATTCAATGATTGTTTCTCGGCACCAAACAAGGTGCCCCCAAAATACATGTCAGTGTTTGAGAAGAGCCGCACGTTCCTTTGTACCCTGAGGGAGATCCAGTGAACACGTACCGCCTCTCTGACTTACTGAATCAAACATGATTTTCTTCCAGTTTGTATCAGTGAAGTGGGCGACAGTGTTTCTGGCCCCAGAGGGAATTTTTTAATATATCAAATCTATAATTTCTTTTACTCTTTTCAAGTTAATTTAAGGTGATTTAAACAAAATATCTATATAAAATATTTAACATCTATATTAAATAAAAAATCTATATGTAGTGACAATACGTATATCTTTTATTTAAACTACCTCCAATCACAACAGCCTCCCCACCTCACCATGGCAGACATGTCCACGACCCCCAGTGGGTGCCTGAACTGTGGACAGTACCAAACCCTAGGTATACTATGGTTTTTTCCTATACATACGTACCTATGAAAAAGTTTAATATATAAATTAGGCACAGTAAAAAACTAACAACAAACTAGTTTTTAAGAAAACAATTATAACACTATACTGTAATAAATGTTATATCGATGTGATTTCTCCTCTCTCAAAAATATCATATGGCACTGTACTCACCTTTTCACGCAAAGGAAGCACTTTATGGCTTTTCTTTGGCATTCAGAGTTGCCAGCATCACCACTTTCACTCTTTGGTGCCCAAGCAGTTCAGTACCTTGATATTGGCCTCAGAACCGAGGACTGCTTAATGACTACCAAAGGAAGAGCGTCTAAGATGGAGACGCTGGAGAAAGCGATGGGATTTCATCACAGCTGCTCATGACAGTGAACACTTTAACATGTATGCATTGTTTATTTGTGGAATTCTCCCGTTAGTGTTTTTGGGTCACAGTTGATCCCAGGTAACTGAAAACACAGAAGGCAAACCCCCCTGTAAGGGGGAGAAGGGATGGCTCTATACATAGTTGTGTGTAGAGAGTAAATGGAGAGTGTAAATTTAATACCCATGAGGAATATTATAGCTGTGGTGTTTAAACATAAAAGTTGGCTTGAGTTTCCTGGGACTGAGCAAACTGGGAAACACGTTTTTGCCTCCTGGGATAATGACCACCAGTGAAAAAGCGCCTGCCATTTCCCAGACAGTGTATAAAGTCTTTCACATTTTAATTTTAAATGCACTACACACTACTATTTAAAATACATATTATCCCCCATTTGACATATGAGGAAGCGGAGTCTCACTCAGAAGGATTAAATTACTAGAATTCATACAATCAGAAAATGGTAGGACCAGAATCCAAAGCCAAGAGCTATCTGAATATTAAGTGCATGTTTCTACCTTTCTTGTTAGAAACAACAAAAAAAAACATTTAATAACCATTTTTCTCACAGTAAATTACAAGCAAAATTTCTCCCAGAGGCATTATAAATATAAGTGACTTTTATCCAGCTTTAGAAAGAGGTGAGTAGGGAGAGAGGGAGTCATAAAGAGAGAGTAAGAACATGTTTTCTCCACAGCCACGCCTTCATGAATAAGAACTGGATACCAAAAGAAAAGGCTACATTCTTTCAAGTTTCCACATGGAAAGAAAAGTTCCTCTGTTCACATGTTATGTTGAATGTGTGAACCACCCATCTTAGACCATCTCCTACAAGTGAGACAGAGCCCTTCTGAGTCCCAGAAAACTGAACTAAAAAACACAGCCTCATTCAGCCTCAGCCATGTCTTAAGTGGCTGCTGAAGAAGATGCCAGTAGATTCCCCATAAGGGAACTGTGCCACCTTGTGAGTGGGAGAGGATCTGCAATTTCCTGAATGACAGCCAGTCCTCAGCTCGCACTGTGGAAGGAAGCTGTAACTCAGGGCCCTGGGCTCCAGGGCAACCACGTACAGTGTATCTGGAAATGTGGGATGTGGAGGTAGGTTTGTACCCACTCCCGGGGCCAGCCCTAAGCCATGTAGAGGAATGACTAAAATGGGTCTTTATTGAAAAAATGCATGAAAAGTCATAAACTTGAAGTCAGTGAACCTGTTTCTGCCACTAACTACCCAAGTGACCCTGAGCAAGTCACCTAACTCCTCTGGGCTTCATCTGTGAATGAGAGAGGTTGACCAGGCGATCTGCGTGGACCTATGCAGCTCTAACGGCATGCTACCAAAAGAGAGAAATTGCCTTCTTTCTGACCTTCCAGCTGACCTTCAGCTTTCCCACCCCTTTCGCATACTACCACTAAAATTATCTTATGAAACATAGCTGTGTTCTCATCACATCTGCAATGGAGCCATACAAAACCATCCACAAGTGGACCATTTGCCTCTTGCCATGTTCATTCATTCATTCATTCTTTTTATTCAAGAAATATTGTTTATGTATCCCCTACAAGGGTGTCAAACTCATTTTCACGGGGGCCACATCAGCCTCATGGTTGCCTTCAAAGGGCTGGATGTAATTTTAGGACTGTATAAAAGTTAAGCGAGAGCTTGGCGCTGCCACCAGGTAGAAACAAGGTGCTGGGCCAGATAAAACAAGGTGGAGGGCTAGGTTCAGCCCGCGGGCCTTGTGTTTGCCACCTGTGCCCTACTGTGTCCCCATGCCCACACTATCCCAGGCACATGGAAATATTCACTGTTCCCCTAACACACCAAGCTTCTTTGTGCCTCTGTTGCTTTTGCTTACGCCGTTCACTTTGCTAGGGATGCCCTTCCCCCATCTTCCTCTAGAGCAACTCGTCTTCAGCTCAGTGCACAAGTCATCTTCTCTCAGAAAACCCCTGGTGAGCCATCACCCTCTGTATCTTCTTAACATTCCATACCTTGACTACAGTACTCAGCACATTGTTATGAAATTACACATGTACATGTGTAACAACATAATCCTTTTTTAAGATTGTATTTAGTTATTTATTTCTAGAGAGAGGGGTAGGAGGGAGAAAGAGGGAGAGAAAAAGCAATGTGTGGTTGCCTCTTGCACGCCCCCTACTGGAGACCTGGCCTGCAACCCAGGCATGTGCCCTGATTAAGAATTGAACCAGTGACCCTTTGGTTCACAAGCTAACACTCAATCCAGTGAGCCACACCAGCCAAGGCAGGTAATATCTTGATACATTCAGAGGTGTACTTTTATCCTCTGCAATTTCCTTCATCTCTACACTTCTCACAGCGCTCAGACAGGGGCTTTCCATATGAGATTCATGGAAAACTTATGAAGCTGATAGCTATAAGAGAACATGTTTCCCAGATTTCAAGAGCCTGAACATTTTAAGCACAAACATCAATGTTCATGCCATAAAGAAAAGATTCTGAAGCAAAGAGATAAAGAGCTAGCCAGGCAAACTGCTCCATCCTCTCCTTCCCCCCACAAAGAGACTAGAAAAAATTTCCCCACGCTAACACATAGGTGCCAGGCCCTGCACTTTCCCATCCTCATGCAAAGTTGCAGGTGACAGGGAGAGTGTGCACCCTCCTGCCTCGCAGGGATGCGGAAGACAGCAGCAGCAAGAGGTGCTCTGAACCAGTGGGACGGTAGCCCTGAAGGAGAAAATGCGGTATGCCATATCTGGGCAGGAGAGGGGTAAAGGAACCTCTGAATGTCATGGAGACCAGAATATGGAAGCTGCTGTGTCCCCAAGAAGCAATGGAGATGGATGACAATCAGCGGCCCAAAAGAAGTCAGAACAAGGAAAGTGTAAAGTGATCAGCATGGCCCCCATGACCAGGGGCTCTGTGGGTGGCCATTGCCAATATTGTGGACCTTCCGTATGCATTTCACACCTTGAATCTCTAGTGGCTGCCACAGTAGCCAGTAAGTGTTCACTTTGTAAAACAATGTAGCTAGGGAGATGGATCAATAAAGAGTTACCAGGGAACATGGTACCATTTTGCTTAACTCTCCATATAAACCCCAAGAACTATTAATAATGAATAACTCTCCAACTCATAAAAATAAAGTAGATTGGTGGTTGCCAGGGGTGGGGGATAAGGGAAATGGGAGGTGGACAAAGGGTACAAACTATTAGTTATAAAGTGAATGAGTTCTGGGGATTTAATGCACAGCATAGTGCTATATTACATATTTGAAATTTGCTAAGAGTTCATCTTAAATGTTTTACTACAGAAAAAAATGCAATGCTGTGAGGGGATGCAGGTGTTACCTAACCTTAGTGTGGTGATGATTTCACAGTATATTTATGTGTCAAATCACCACTTTGTGTGCTTCAAACGTACACCATGTCGCTCATCAGTTACATCTCAATAGGCTGGAAAAAACTAATGTCACCAAGCTCATACACACACAAAACAATAGTACTAATGAAATAATTCTAACACTAGTGCTCTGATGAGAAAGTATGAAAAAACTGACAGGTATATAGAGCTTAAAATTTGGGGGGCTACAAGGTCTGTGAGTACAATCTGAGATGAACACAAAGTGTTTTGTAATCATTAATACTTTATTATAATAGTACTTGATATTTTCATTTTTCTCCTAAAATTTTATAGAGTCAACATATCATAAAAACAGGAATGATTTCCTTGCAAACATAAATATCAGTCCAACCTCATCTAGATTTAGCAAATGCTTAATAAATGTATATATTAGATCCTTACCCCCATCCTCCCCCCGCCCCACCCCCCCACCCCCGCCTCAGCCTGGACAGCTCCTCCCACACTCTTATGTTGTGGGTATATTTTCTGTGTTTCTAACCACAGGGAACAGAAGCCCCTTGCACCAACAAAGCGCCCAGGGAGTGGCACTGCATCGCATCAACCGCATGGTGGTCATCACGGCACACGAACGGTGTGCACCAAGGGCTCCTTGATTCTCCTCGATTTGTTTTTAGAGGTTGGGACATTGAAACAGCTCAGGACTATGTTAGGATTCGGAAGAGCCCCCAGAAAGTTAATACATCTAATACAAAGCTTTGAGAATTTCGTGCAGACCTCATTAAGAGTCCTATGAAGTGGGGAGAGTCAGGGACGACACAGGACTTGTTGCAGAGCGCTGGGCGAGGCGTGGCACTGCTACAGCTTCTTCAGCTGCGTTGATGTGCAGCTCTCAGGCCACGTGCGTAGCGGACGATGGGGGTGACGCAGGTGCAGCCAACAGTCACGGTCACCTTCTCCAGCCGGAAGGAGTGAGAGCAGCCCTGGGGCTCCCTCCGGAGGACCAGGAACTCTTGCTGGATGGGGACGGAGTTCATGGAGCTGTCTTCCTTCCCCTCGGCATTGATGCAGCCCGAGTGTCTGCACTGGGCCTCTGCAATCTCAGAGGGGAACCGGTGAGGGTCCCGGGTGATGCTGCAGGAGGAGCAGGTAAAAGCCGGTGGTGAGACGGGGTGGGGAAGATGGGCAAAGATTGAGAGCCCTGCAGCGCTGGGCAGTCACCTGCAGGGCCGTGGTTCTGAGTAACCCAGGGCTGCAGCACAGGCTCCAGAACAGACAGCCTGTACTCACACACAGCCCTCTGGCAGGTGCTTAACTCCCTAAGCCTCAGTTTCCTCAACCATAAAATGGAGATTCTCACATATCTCTCATGGAAATGTTGAGATCATTCAGTGATACAAATGCATATCCAATGCCATACTGTAAAAGGTTGGCATTCAATAAATGTTAGACCTTTTAGTTCATTTTTTACAATGTTATTATTATAATTATTATTCATCCTTTCCTTAGAGACTAAAATCACCAGTAGGCCTCCCAATATACAGTCTACAAAGTCTGCTACTTGGAAAAGAAAACCAAAGCCCCAGAGGTTTGTAAATCCAGTGCCTTCTCTCACTTTCTCCCTCAGCAGCCTCCTTTGTCAGCAGGCATAAAGGCAGTCAAGCCAATTCAGCCAACTTGCCACCATACACACTCCCTTCCCATGGGAAGCCACACAGGCAGCCCAGAAGCATTTGTAACTATTCCTGGAGTCTGTTTTTATAGTTATATTGGGAAGATTTAGATGAACTTGATATTTTAGGAATCTACACACAACACAAAGTCACAAGACTGCCCGGCACCTTCCCACCGAGCACCCCACTTCCCAAACAGTCTTTCTCCTCCACTCTGCCCTCTTCTCCGTTCTTTGAAGACCATTGTCTAATCTGAGTGGATCTGTCTAAACTGACTTTGTGGTTCCCACTTATTCCCATGCAGAGATGTTTATGTGGGTTGCTTTAAAGAGACCTCTCTTCCAACACAGAAACTGTGTGAAGCAGAACAAGGCACAATGAGAAGCTGGAAGCAAAATAGTAAGACTTTCAATCACCTAGCCCACAATAGCAAGAAAAATGGGAGCTCCCGGGTAAAGTGGGATTTCTGTTTTTAAGAGTAAATGTGAGGGCTTTCGGTTTTTCTAAATTTTCTACTTTCTGATTGAAATAAGTTAACATATTTTTTCAAAAGACGGTGAAGACTGTTTCCTCTGCACTTACTTGTAATCCCAGGGGGAGCTGGAGCGGTTCTGGAAGTCGTGTGAGATAGAGGCAACCTGGCTCTGTCTGAGGATGCGAATGTCGACCCTCACACTGCTGCCCTCCAGAGGAGGGCAGAGGGCGGCGTCCGCCGCTCGGACACTTTTCCGAGCAGCCCCCTCCCTCAGGACAGTGAGCCCCAACATCGACAGCAGCAGACACTTGACCTGGAAAGTAGAGGTTGTAGCTGGTTAGGGACTCTGGTGTCACTTGTTGGCAAGAGACATCCCATGATGTGCCTGAATTCGGCATTCCCGATCTTTTATGAGATCATGGCTTCTCTCTGAACCTCAGAACCTCATCTAGAAACTGGAACAGTCATACACGGAAATATCAGGGTACCAAGCTGAGAACCAACCTCATTAGCCTGGTGGCTGAGCCACACAGTGTGAGAGCTCCTAACCAGTGAGACAGAGCGACAACAGGATCTGGGACAGGGTTTAAACCTTGACCGGGCCTCTTCCTAAGCCTCTGGTTTCTCTTCTTTCCAACCGGATGGTAATATGTGCTTTATAATAATATTCACAAGATTAAGTGAAATGTTTTATGTAAAGCACCTATAAATCTATCTAACAAAAACAGAGGTTTACTAAATGATGGCTCTTGTTTTTATCGTATTTCCAACATCATACCCGACGCATCCTTCACAGAATCCTTCCTTCCAGTCGTTCCTTCACCTACAGAATACACTGCCCGCCGCTCTCTCTCCCAGTCCCGCCCTTCCATCCAGGCCCCGCTCCGGCGTGGTCTCCTCCAGCAACTGTCCATAAAGTAGTCCAATTAAAAGTGTGTTATTTATCCTGAAATCATGAAGGTTTAATTTAACCATCCACCACTCAAGCATCTTTTCTTTACTATCTGGAAATGTACTGTTTGTGTTGGTGTCAGATCGGCACCCATTGGACTGTAAGTTCCTGCAGGAGAACGTGTCACAGATCGGGGGTTTCATTAACACTCTCTGGAAGGGCAAAAAGCGGGTGAGTGAATGAATAAACAAAACAATATGGTTATATTAATAATATAGTTAACCTCCCACAAACTCCCAAAGGAAAACACTATAGCAAAGTTCCAATTATCCACACTAATTGAAAGAAGCAGGGGCACTAATGATGCCCAACAACAGAGACTATGGAGCTATTTCTCTTTAACTCCAGAACATAAATATTTTTTATGCCTACACTGAAATACCAGTTTATTTGGTGTTACAGGCATGCACAAAGAAAGGAAGTTCTTTTTGAAGACCCCACAAAATAAAAGAAGAGCTAAAAATCCCTTTAGCTTCCCTTTGTCATGACAGTGCTTTGCTCCCCTCACCGTCACCACAGACCCTTCCTGGGGAGGGACAGGGCCCATCAGCAACTCTCAACATAAGGCAGAACAAGAGCTGAAGCTGAGTTGCTTTCATTGTCTGGGCTAAGTGTTGCTCAGGCTCACACCTCCCATGAGTTAAGGTAGGTGAGGCAATCAGACACGTTGGTTAAAGGACCTCCTTTCTCTATCTTGCAGATACTGGAGGCAAGAAATGATAAGAGCAAACAAAAGGCTTTGGCGCATCCTGCTGTACCAGGTAGCTGGTACTAGAAGGACGTCGAAAGTGAGATTGACCCAGATATGCCTGAATGAGGCTGATTTGCCTTCAGATAATCAGCACTCATCTGCTTTCATCTCCCACAGTCATTCATTCACTCAACAACTTTGTCTCTACAGTACGGTGATTCCAAACATGGGCTCTGGAATCAGACGTCCTGGGTCCATAACTCAGTTCCAGGACTCTTGCTAGCTGTGACTCAGTTTCCTCCACCAGAAAATGTGAAGATTAAGTGATATGATCCACATAAAGTGTGGAAAACACAGCTGCACATGGTAAATATTCAGCACAGGTGACAATTATTAAGTCAACATTGTTCTGATGATGCACAGCGGACAGGAAAGATGTCAAATTTGTCCTTGTGCACCTTCTATCTGGACACAGCACTGTGAAGTTTTAAACAGGAAAAGGATGCCCTGCTGAGACAGGAGGGTCCTTAGATAGCTTCCCAAGTCTATCTTCCTTAGATTTTTTACATAAATTCCTCCTTTGTGTTTTCTCTTTTCTCTTCTGCATCATGTTCACTAAGTCATTATTATATTTCTTGCCAAAACTTTCAAATAACTGTACCTTGAGGTTATATGATTTAGCAAAAATTGCCCTGCTTCTAATAAGTTGTTATTACATTTGCTTATGTTCTTTATTTTAGAAAACATTTTCATCTCTCTTTAAACTTCAGATTCTCCCAACTTTCTCGTCGAGTAGGTAGAGCTGGTGAGGTAATTATTCCCATTAGACAGGTGAAGAAATTGTGTCTGAGAGGCAACAAGTAACCTGGTTGGCTTCACCAGCCTGTTAATGACAGTCTGGGGGCTCAAACCTAACTCTCAGTGGCCACTGCTATTGCTTTGTAGACCCTCATCATTGTTACTAACATACAGCCACTCACAGGTGTTTACTCTTAGCTTTGTCCCACTAGAGGAGCCAAGTGTTTTAAGCAATGTGACAGCTGTGTCAGGAATGCACAAGTGTCATAGGTCACATGAACCATTATCAGGAAATCAGAGGATGTTTGCAAAGCCCTCTAGTTTGCTCTCAAAGCTGTGGCTCAGAAACTATAGATGGTAGTGGTGATGCAATACAGAGCAGAGGCTCTGATAAGGCTCTTGCTAGTTCTTAAGGACAACATATACAACACTTCTCCGAGAGCTTCAGAAATCTTGCTTCTGAGCCATTCAAGGAGAAGAATACTGTACCTGGAGCTATTAAAACTGGGTTCATGTCCCAGTCCTTGTGTGAATAGCATCCAGTGGTGTTAAAGCATTCAACTGGAGGTGTTGTTCATGTGTGTAATGGGGAAAGTAGTTCCCAGCCTATCCACTGGGTTGATGAGAAGTCTCAGAGGTAAAAACAATAATAATGTTATTATACTAATATTTAACACTCACTGAATACTTTCTCAATCTTCATTTATTATTGTACTAAAATGGCCAAGTTAACTAAAAACTATGTATGCATAGATCTGCCATTTCAGAGTATAGATTTAGTTATTTGCAATGATATTAATTAACCCCCTCCCAAAATCCCATGTGGGACATACCATTATTATTGCCCAATGCTGATAAGGGGAATAAAAATGCAGAGTGGTTAAAAACTTACCCCAAATCCCACATTTAGTAAGTTGTGGAACTGGGTCTTACTCCAAAGCCTATGCCCCTAAATGCTGCACTTTATTGCATTTCTTGTCATCTCTAAAACAATATGTAAATATAAGTATTATCATCACCATATGCCGTGACTTTTTTTATGAAACCCAAGCTCTTTTAAATTGCATGGCCTATTAACAAGAGAATTTTAAAAAGGGATTATTTAAGGCAATAAGATGGTGAATGACTTCCCAAGCTCTGTTTTCATTCTCTTCTATATTGAAAAGTCTCCCCAGGTCTTACTTGACTACTGCCAGGCAAGATTCTAGACCCAGGGAGGTAGGTTTCCATCACACTAACATCTCTCTCTCCTCAGAGGAGTGAGAGAGTGCAAAAATAATCAGTGATCACAGACATGGCAGATTCCCCTACCCTGGGAGCTGTCCACAGCTCAGCATGGCATGGTCTCACTTCCTTCTCAGGGCACTCCTCTGCTGTAGTCGTGGGGAAATCATTACACCTCTTTGGACCCCAACTTCCTTGATATGCATCTCCTAATAGCTGGCTAAACTCCTGCATGGGATTAGAGTTTTAAGCCAGTCTATCTCTACAAGGGTGGCCACAGGAGAGATAACATGGTTTGTGACACCAACTATGCAAAAGCCACCAGGTAAAGGGCTGATTTACACCCCATTATAACTTCTAGCTATATTTTCTATTTCTCCACCAGGCAGGTGTCAAATTAAAGTCAGCTCTGTTTTGAAAAGAAATACCCCCAATGGAGCCTAATTCCCTACAAATCTGCTTTTCTGGAATCCTAGGGAGTAACTATACCTAAACAGAAAATGTTATTACTACTCACCACGGCCATGTTACCCAGGATGGTCATTGCTGTTTTCCTCTGGCTGCCTGCTTCGTGCAGTAAGCTCTTTCTGTGCGTTCCGTGTGTAGACCCGTGTTGTGTCAGTGAGAATACCTGTTGGTTTTATAGCAACCACTGTCCTTGTTTCGACTGACCTGCTTACTGTCTTAGGTTGTGGTTGCCCTGAAGTGACTGACGAACGTAGTTTCTTTTTCTATTCCACTTCCTGAAGGGGAATCAATGGGGGACCCCAAAAAGAGATGACGGAAAAAAGACCAGACCTTTCTTTTCTTCTACCCCCACTTCCACCCCCACTACCCTCAAATCACAGCAAAGTCCTTAACTAATTTGCTGCAGAGATTAACCAAGTTAAAAATTGCTGTCATGATATTTTACGGTCTTCCACAAATGGCTAAGGCCTCTTAACATGCACCATATGTTCTACTTTCTAGTCATGCAATATGAACCGTGATTTAAGTGGGAGACAAGTCATCCTTAGAGAGGCCTTGGTATTAAATGACAGGCCCCCATCTAGCTCCAATTTAAGAATGGAAAAACAAAATCAAAGAAATGAATGACATCAGTGAGAGATTCTGAAGTTATATCCCCAGTTAGTTTTGTGGTAATCTGAACTAATTCTATCTTAACCCGATGGTTAGATTCCTACTGATGCTTAATAAATAATCATTATTCATACAACATATAAATGACCACTATCTTGGCCATCTCTGATTGAGGATGATTTTTTAAAACTAAATGGACTAGCATGTAGAGCCTTTAAATGCTCTGATGTGTAATTTTAAATAGCCTGCAAAAATTTAATTTGTCTCAGTTAAGTGCAGGTCAACAAACATTTATTAAGCACATGCTATGTGCCAGGTACTTACCTTAGTAATACACAGATATTTTGAAATAATAGTAACTTAGTATTTTATATCCATTAAGATTAAGTAAAATTATACATGCTTGTCCAAAAAAGTAGAACACATTCTATCACAGCAAAGTTATTTTCATCTATCACATGTTTGATAAACTTTCCTCCATTTTCTTTAACTGAAAAAATGAAGAAGCATCTCTTAGGTTCATTGGAAGACCCTCCAAATTTTATCAAAATTCTTTTGTGATGACGGGCCTTTCATCCACATTTCTATTCTCTATGACTATGGATTCTTCTCTACCCCTCTCCTCTGGAACAATCAAAAGCTTAACTCCTATAAAAAAAATTTCTTGAATTACTCTTTAAGGCATCATCCCTTTCTCATTACCTCTCTGCTCATAATTAGTTTATTTCACACTTGCTTATATGTTTTAGGAGGAGTCTCTGGCATATTCAATGGCCTTGGGGTTACTTTAGTTTCCCCCCAATAATCTCTACCAGTCTCCTTCTCTAAATGTGCATCCCCAAATATACAATCTAAATTAAAACAGTGTATTTTTATGCATGCACAGATTCAAGACAAGTCTCCTAGCCAACCGTGTCTAGCTAGACTGAAGCCCTTCAGCCCATCTGATAGAAAATGTTTAAGACTTCACCAGATACATCCTTCCACACGTTCAGTAAAGTTAACACCATGAGAACAGGAGCCATATTTTCATATATCACTCAAGCTACCAAAGCAATATATGCAATAGATCCTTAAACTTATATTAAATTGAGTGGCTGAATCATTCACCTTCTTCAGGGGTCTCTTACCCATTCAGAGACATGCATAGAAGACTACACCAGCTCTCCTGAAAGAAGGAACAAGTAAATTACCTTGAATTAAAAATGCCTAATGTAATACAAGAGGATTTTCTGGATTGCTGGGGAAGATTGAATGGTCTTTTGTGTAAGAAAGAAGCAAACATGGATGTTTTACATCCTGTGGTCATGGGATATAACAGCATTTTCACTCATCAAGTAACTAACTTAAGAGGTCAAACCAGTAACCAGCTTTAACCAAGTTTGAAGTGAATCAACAGATTCAGATCATTATTTCACCTATAGTATAAATCATGTGCTAATACTGGGGACACAATGCCAAATATATAATGAACACACCACTGACGGCGCTGGAAGCCCTTCACTAACTGGTCTGTACCAGCCATGACCGAAGCTGTTACCAGCTTTAAGAGTTTCCGTAAAGCAAGTGGAGCCACCATGCAACACAGTGACAACTAGGACACCCTACACACAGTTCAAGGGCCCACAGAGAGGCAGCTGGGACTCTGTAGTTCCAAAATGCATTACACACAGCCTCACATGAGGTAAAGCATTTTGCTGGTCGATCATCCATGTTAGCAAGATTTTTTAATGCCCAACTACAGGTTTGTTCAGGCCATTACAGGTAATAGACTGTACTATTATAGTCTCTACCTTATTAGTTTAAAATCTTATTATGGAAAGAAAGCAAACACACATAGAGTAACCAAGAACATAATGACATGAGATTGTTGGAGATGTATATATATAGTTAAATGTACACATTTAGTTTTATTTATTTGTCTTATATCTCCTCAGGAAAACAGCACTACTGAGTGAATATTACATCACATGGAGAATGTTAATCTTAGGTCACAGCATTAAGAGCTCATGGTTTTATTCCAATATGCTTTCTTTGAAATGACCTATAAATTAATATCTTTTCTAATGTGTATATAGCTTTTAAAAATAATTTTTGCTCAATCCACTTGTCATGTCAGTCCTATGTAACAGGAATAGAGAGAGTCACATGAATCATAAAGTGTCAGGTCACTAGCAACCTGTAAGGACCACCTAGACAAAGAACACCTGCAAGGCTCCAGACGTCAAAGACAACTAGCTCGAAATCTCACTGACCACCGATGGCTGTTATAAAACTGCATACAGCTTTTGTGATGTGTATATTGAACAGTGCTGATCTAGGCAATAAAAATAAGTAGGGGTTAATAAAATGTTCCCAGTAGGTTAAATGCTAACAATGTAGCAGAAAGAAAACCTAGTGGTTAAACACATTCAGTTTTAAATATCCAACCTTAAGAAGTTTCTAGGGGGGGGAAGGGCTGGGTGAAAAAGTTGCTGGGATTAAGAAATACTAATTGGTAGTTACAAAATAGTCAAGGGGATGTCAAGTACAACATAGATAATGTAGTCAATAATATTGTGATAACTCTATGGTGCCACGGGGGTACTGAGAATATCAAGGGGAACACTTTGTAAAGTATATGATTGTCTACCACTGTGCTGTACACCTGAAATTAATCCAAAATAATATTGAAGGTAAACTATAATTAAAAAATAACTTTTAAGAATTTGGATGTTTACTCAAAAAAAGATGAATCAAATCAAGACATGCTGCCATAACCTAGTACTATATATGTGGCTACAGGAACTAATGCCTGGAAGTAAAGTGCCCTCAAAGCAAAAGGATAAAATAGAGGCACTGCCACAGAGGTCAGGTGGCAGGCAGTGGTGACCCTCCCTATGCAATGGTAAAACTTTTGGCAGAATTATTGCCTGCAATGACTTAAGAGGCAGATACTGTACCTAGAAGTACAGAAGTTCTAGAGGAACTGACTAAAAAACAGAATGTAAGTTCTGTGCGTTGGATGCTATTACCTGCATCTGGCAAGGCAATACAAGAAAGAGGAGATCATGAAAGAATAGGCAGGTTTGCAAACAAAAATGAAAGAATGAAGGGAGTCCAGAAATTCAGAGCCTTGCAAAGATTAAACAACAACAACAACAATTTCTATCCCCCAACAGCAAAAGATAAGATTGAAAAAGGCTTTGAGGGAGAAATGTCCAGTAAACTCTTTCAACCAAATAAATTTCCTGTGGGCAAGACTTAACACGAAGTATCTGATACATCCTTTTAACTGAATAAAAGAGCTCAGAATAAAGAGTTTAGGGTATAGTTCTAGTAAACCACCACTAAATCGAGACAGAGAGAGAGTTAGAGGAATGCAAGGCAAAGAAACAGAGATATTCTGGGTTATTCTGGGAATGCCACAAAAAAAAAACAATTTAGATAAGAAGCTTACTGAATTTTTGAAAGAGCTCTTGAAATTAATCATGAACCTACCCTCAGTCCCCTAACCACCTAGGAGCAGGAACGAAGGCACCAGGGAAGGCATATTGCCGACACTGTTACAGTTGTGGTAAAGAGATTATCGGGACAAAATTACCTCCCAGAGGTTGGAGCCAGAGATCACGAAAAGTCCCTGGGAGTTGGGCCCCTCTTGGATCTGATTCAAGAACTTCCCACACACCCTGGCTGCAGAATCCCCACAATGTCAGCCATGCAGGATTTCATGGTTGCCACAGGTCAAAACTACTCTGCCTCTCCCACTCTTTCTTTTTCCAAATAGAAGTATTTAGTGCTATTTTCCTGCTTTACTCTACCCTTTCAGACATTATGGGATAAACTACAGTATACCATTTAGAAATTCTAGACTTTGAGCTACATACTCTGAGAGGATAGAACTTTTGGCTGCTCTCCCTTAGGGAGAGGGTGAAGATATTATGTACACAAGGGAATGAACCCAGTACCTGGTGAACAGAAGGGTGGACTATGGCAGACATAGTGATCCCCAAAATGCTGTTCTTCTCTACTTTCAGGAACCTGGAAGATTACACTTCTTTGCCTCTTTGCTGTGTGAGTTGCTAAGGCCAGAGAAAAGTGAAGCATTTCACTTCTAGGCAGGATAATCTGAAATCCATTTGTCATTCTCCATGACCACTCCTCCCCTGCCTCAGGAATTATGTAACATGTGGGGAAATGACAGCATAGTAAAGGGTCTGGATCTCTGAGTGAGAACCATGAGCGGGTCTCCCTGCTACCTAACCGGACATGTCCGCATGGTCAGGAAACAAGCCTTGGTTCTTGTAAACCACTGCAACTTGGAGACTGTTACTGCAGCAAATCCTAGTCTAAACTGACTGATAGAAACATTGAATGATTTTACAGGCTTCTCCGTTTATTTTTACTTTTTATCAGAGCTGTGACTCCTCATTAAATAGCCAAACAGTGTTATCCTATATTTGGTTTGAAAGATTCTTATAAAGAATTAAATGCAAAAAATAGACTATTATTCACTATCTTATTCATTAAACCAAAGCTATTCGTATACTTTATTTTAACTCCAGTGTTATCTCCAGATAATATTAAAACACTTCTACTTTCCCTGAATATTTATTTATGTTAAGGTCAGACCCTTCTGAATAAGGGTTAAGAACATACGTCAGAATGGCCTCAACGTGTTATCGTTTTTATTCCCAACCTTCAAGCCTCTTGCAGCTCTTTTCCCCCTCAAGCACAAATATTCTTTCTCTGCTTAGGCTAGTCAAATCTATTTTTTAAAATATTCTACTTATTTATTTTTAGAGAGAGGGGAAGAGAAGGAGAAGGAGAGAAACATCAATGTGTGGTTGCCTCTCACATGACCCTGACTGGGGACCTGGCCCACAGCCCAGGCATGGGAAGGGAGAGACTAGGGAAGGGAGAGAGAAAGAGAGGGAGAAAAACATCAATATGTGAGGGACACATCAATCAGTTGCCTCTTGCACATCCCCACTGGGGGACTTGGCCCATAACCCAGGCATGTGCCCTGACTGGGAATCGAACCAGCAACCCTTTGGTTCACAGCCCATGCTCAATCCACTGAGCTACACCATCCAGGGCTAGTCAAACCTATTAAATACATAATTTATCTGACTTTTGAGTCCCTAGATCATTTAGAAAGTCCATATCCCTTCCCCTTTCAAAGCCCCACCTCTCTGTCCCCAATGAAGTCTTTTTTTTTTAATTTGGAAATACAACAGCATCTGTCACCATAAGGCTACAAATCCCACAAACTTCACATCATCTTTACCCCTCAGCCCTTTTAATGGAAACGATTATTTCCAGGTTCAGAATCCTTTGCACCTATTCTTTCAGTTTTACCTATTTGAGTCAAATATGCAAACCCACTTGTATTTGCTATAATCTCCATAAACTCACACTTCATAGCAATTAGCTCTTCTTTATAAAGGTCAACATATTTTCACAATGAAAACATTTTCAAGCCCTGACTGGTGTGGCTCAGCGGGTAGAGTATCATCCCGCAAACCAAAAGGTACTGGTTCTATTCTGGTCAGGGCACATGCCTGGGTTGTGGCCAAGTCCCCCAGTGGGGATGTGCAAGAGGCAACTGATTGATGTGTCTCTCCCTCTCTTCCTCTCTCCCTTCCCTAGTCTAAAAATAAGTAAATAAAATCTTTTTTAAAAATATTTCCAAGAACAAAACAACATTACTTTGGGTTTAAAAATCAGAAAGAGATCATTATAATGAGTATTTGTTGGATGAAAATACTGTACCAGGGTCTTCCTGTTCTGATGCCTGTGGGATCAGGAGTTACTTGGGGCTTAGGTCATCACAGGATGAAAGACACAGAAGTCCTTTCCTTTCCCCACCCAGAACTGTCACCCAGTCTTTCTGAGCACATGTGTGCACATGCTTTGGTCTCAGAGTATAATTTCTAATGAGAAACATTAATAACCTAGGAAAAGTGTCACAGAGGAGAAAGATGAAGGAAGGGCGTAGAAGCAAAAGCCGAGAGAGTAAGAAGTAAGGGTGGGGGGAGACTTACGAAAGGAGTTCCCCCAGAGTACTGTGTCAGTATCCTGGGTGGACAGGATTGAGATCACTGGAGAAAGTTCCAGATCAAATGGGGGAAGCTCTTGATTCTGAATCTATTCTATAGACCTTTAGAGACTTTTGCACCAGAGTTTTATCTTTGTTAACCAAGGCACAATTTATTACACTCCCTTGCGGTACCAGTCACTATGTAGGTACTTAACATGGGTAAGAAGAAGAAAAATAAAAATACTATAAAAAAAAAGAGGAGGAAAATGACCACGACAATTTCCTCTGTCTACTAGTACTATGAACTTTATGTCAGACCAGATGGTATTTCTGATTTGGAGAGAATTTACCAAATTCTTACCAAATTTGGTTTATTTTGGAAGCACACAGAGCCTATTTCAGCATACAAACAGAGAGCAAAATTGCTACATATTTAAATAATAGGAACTTGATTCTTCCCTGGAGAGAAGAGAAATGGAGAGAGATGCCAGTAAGAGACCAAACTGGGTTGGCAAGGAAACTTTTAAGAGTCATGAGCTTAGCGTTCAAACTTTTCCCACATCTACATTGTGCTTTAATTTTCTTCCAATATTTCCAGGTCTAAGGGAAAGTTCTTTACATACAAAACAGTCATAATGTCTACACAGCAGCAAAGTGACGTAGAGAGATAGTAGCAGCCTCAGGAGGGGAAGCAGCAAGAATGAGTCAAGCACGAACTGGAAATGAAAAGGCAAGCTCCGTCCCCCACCCTGGCCATGCAGGGGTGCTGTCCTGCTCAGTGTGATCCTAGGACCAGCAGCATCTAGCTTGCTAGCACCTGGGAGCTTGTTTAAGTTGCAGGATCTTGGGCGCAGCCCTAAACCTATTGAATCAGACAGCACATTCATAAGATCCCTAAGTGATCATATCACATGGAAGTCTGGGATGCACTGCTTTAGGGAACATGAAAGAGAGGGCCAAACTTCCCATAAAAGTACAATGGGGCTCACTAGATGCATTACATTTTGTGAAACTGAGGAGGTGAGAGTCAAGCATCCCTAAAAGTGATTGGGATAAGCGAACGGGAGCCTGAAGTCTCACAGCTGCACTCCCTCACAGCTGAGAAGCGCACCTGTACTACTCTGGAGGGTTCCTTGACAACAGCAGGGGCAAAGGGAGTGATAGGAAAGTGAGGTTGTTTCCATGTTGAAATCGAACAGCAGTTGGTCTGGGTTGGCCTAACCGAGCTACCCACAGGCTAGTGGCAGGCAACTCAAGGTTTCGTGTAGGTCTTCACTTACTCAGCAGCCAGGGTGATTTCCTGCATCGGGTGGATGGAATTAGTCAACATGTCACGGAGTGCCGATGCCTGGGGAAAGCCCGTGTGAGCATCCGTCAAACACCGTCGAATTTTCCTGGCTTCCTCCCACCGAAACCTCCCTTGAGCTTGTTTCTACCAGGTCATCCAGGAACTAGTAATCAGCAACAAGTGTTCCTGGGCCGTCACCATAGAACAAAGTTCTAGGGTGGTGAGCTGGGGGGGGGGGGGCAGTCTAGCTCCAGAAAGGTGACCTTGCACTCCATTTTTTGCCTCTAGATCAAATAACCAATTTCTTAAACATTGGCCCAAATCTAATGGGTGGCCCCAGCCTAGTTTATTAAAGAAAATCAGCATCCCAGACCTTTCACATGAACTCATTTTTCAGCTTCTGCCCCACAGAACGGTTTGTGTTTCTGAGCCCTGGCCATCCCCAAGCCACTTCCTTTTCCCTAGGATGACCGTTTCAGTTCACACTGCTCACTGAGGTTCCACCTGAAGACCTGGCCTCTTCCTTAAAAATCCGCCTCCTCTGACCTGCGATGCGCTTCTGTCTTTCCCTCTTCTGAGCTCCCCGCTAACCCTCATGGCACTTCATTTAGCAATTACTTTCTCCTGTCCACTTCAGTGACTGTGTGTGTGTGCTTTTGCCTTTTCAGTTTTCAAGGGTGTATTCCTAATCTGCTCTTAGACAACTGTGACTCCTGTCTGGTTTTTTTGTTTTATGTTCCCCGCACTCCTACACCCCCAGGAAATTATTCTACCCATAGCTGGTGCACAGGGAATATTCACTTAATTTGACTTAATTTGATATTGATCCTGGCTAATTTCCTCTTCCACCTGTTTTTTTTTTGTTTTGTTTTGTTTTTTTGCTAATAAGGGGATCAGAGTATGTCACCACAAAATATGTCATCTGAGCATAAGAATGATTTTAAGCTGAAGGCAATGAGAAACAGCAGACTCAGGAAAGGCTGCCCTCCCCTTGTCTAAAAGCAGGGCATGAATTTCCCTCTGTAAAGGTGCCCCCTCTCTTATATTAGAAAGAGGACAGTGACTCTTAATCACAGGGGAGGGAGACAACTCATCAATGGAGTGGGCACCAACTTGAGTCTGCATAACAAACCCTACTAAATAACCCTTAGCTTCTGTTGGTTTCCCCTATATATTTCCTTTCCTATAATTTACCTCTGCTGGATGTCCAAAACCCTCTCCTTCCCTAGATGAGTTAACTCTGAGTGCATATGTGGGGTGGAGGCGGGGAGGACCAGAGAGAGAGTAACAGAGACAGCCACTCCTCTGAGAAATGTGTCACTTTCACTCCTGCAGGGGA
Organism: Tonatia bakeri; assembly: GCA_004024845.1. Lineage (NCBI taxonomy): Eukaryota > Metazoa > Chordata > Mammalia > Chiroptera > Phyllostomidae > Tonatia > Tonatia bakeri. The sequence goes on along the minus strand of PVIA01004400.1, from coordinate 11,973 downwards.
CTGACTCAGAGTGATAAATCTCGGGTTCTCCTAATTTTCGCAGAAACACTGTAGAATAACAGGATGACATGGGTTTCCTGTGAGGGACAGTTCTTTGCAGAGGTAAGGAACTGAAGGATTTATGGAGAAGGGTGGAGGAGGAGAAAATAAAGAGAAAGAAAACAAATGTGGAAAGGAAAAGGGGAACCTGGGGGAGCAAAGAGAGGTGTGCCCACCTTATCAGGGCTCATTACACACACTCTCTCCACTGTGACTCACCGGGGATGGGGGCACAGGAAGGTGGTCGGGAAGGGACATCAAGGGGAAATAGACTGTGAGAGGTTCGTGGCTGGGCATGCAGAGCCCAGCTCTTAGAGAAAGCTTCCTGCAGAGTGCACATGTTTATGTCCATTACGCAGGTTTTGTGCTGAGCAAATCACCCAGGAGAATGTCCCTGCAAACTCTTTTATCCCATGACACCTCTCACACCCTATAGAGGTCCAGAACAGCTCTTCACCTAGCACCCAACTTAGCCATTATGTAGGGTAGACGTCTCTTCCCCTTTGCTTCATCATAGATTTCAGGAGCTGCACGGGTCTTTAAAGATAATTTCGTTCAGCCCTCTCAGCCGATGATGAAGGTTGGATGGCTTTCCTACAGGCAGCCCCCGGGGGAGGAGCCCAGCCTGGACCCAGGCCTTTTGACTCCCTCTAGTCTCCATCTGCACATGAAGAGGTCCCTCTTTCCAAGTCTTCCAAGGCCATTTTTTTTTTTTTATTTAAAAAAGTGCTGCCAAGGGAGGAAAATCATTATATTAATAGCCTTACATTGTAGATCAAGCCATATGGCTCACAAAGCATTTTCATAAATATTACTTTTAATTATATTTTTACTGACTATGCTATTACAGTTCTGATTTTTTCCCTTTGCCCTCCTCCACCCAGCAGCCCCCACTCCCTCAGGGAATCTCCACACCATTGTTCACGTCCATGGGTCATGCATGTAAGTTCTTTGGCTACTCCATTTCCTATACTGTACTTTATATTCTGATAGCTATTCGGTAACTGCCTATTTGTAATCTTTAATCCCCTCACCTCTTGACCAGTTTCTCCACACTCCCTCCCATCTGGCATCCATCAAAACCCTCTTTGTATCCATGATTCTGTTTTTCTTGTTTGTTTAGTTGGTTTTTCAGATTCAATTGCTGATAGATTTGTATTTTTTTGCCGTTTTAGTGTTCATAGTTTTGATCTTCCTCTTTTTCTTAAATAAGTCCCTTTTACATTTCATATAATAATGGTTTGGTGATGATGAACTCCTTTAGTTTTTTCTTGTCTGGGAAGCTCTTTACCTGTCCTTCAATTCTAAATGATAGCTTTGCTGGGTAGCGCAATCTCGGCTGTAGGTCCCTGCTTTCATCACTTTGAATATTTCTTGCCAGTCCCTTCTAACCTGCAAAGTCTCTTTTAAAAAATCAGCTGACAGTCTTACAGGAACTTTTCTGTAGATAACTAACTTCTTCTCCCTTATCTTTAATCTTTGGCATTTTATTTATGTGTCTTGGAGTGGGTCCCTTTGCATCCACCTTGTTTGGGACTCTCTGTGCTTCCTGGACTTGCATGTCTATTTCCTTCACCAAATTAGGGAAGTTTTCTTTCATTATTTTTTTCAAATAGATTTCTGATTTCTTGCTCCCTCTCTTCTCCTTCTGGCACCCCTCTGATGCGAATGTTGAACCCCTTGAGGCTGTCACAGAGATTGCATACACTATCCTTATTTTTGTGGATTCTTTTCTCTTCTTATTGTTCTGATTGTTTCCCTATATTCCATATAATTGATTTGAATCTCAGCTTCACCCACTCCACTATATATTGTTCTTTACTTCAGTGACTGTAACCTTAGTTTCTACCTAAGTCTTTTTTATTCTGTTGTCCTCACTAACTTCCCTGAGCATCCTTATAACCAGTGTTTTAAAATTACATCTGATAAGATTGCTTATCTCCATTTCGTTTATCTCTTTTTCTGGAGTTTTAATCTGTCCTTTCATTCAGGCCATGTTTCTTTGTCTTCTTGTTTTGGCAGCCACCCAGTGTTTGTTTCTATGTATTAGGTGGAACTGATTTGACTCTGTGTCTTAGTGTGGCCTAATGTAGTAGATGTCCTGTAGGGTCCAGTGGCACAGCCTCCCCTTTCAACCCAAGCTGGGTATTAGAGGTACACCATTTGTGTGGGCTCAGCACACCCTCCTATTGTAGTTGAGCCTTGGTTGCTGTTGGAAGATCAATGAAAGGGATTTACCCAGGCCATTCAGGTGCAAGGACTGGCTGTGACCACTGACCATCAATCTCCACCCTCTGTGGAGGATCAGCTGTGCAGGGAAAGGATGGTGGTACTTCAACGTGGTCTGAAGCTGTCCACTGGGTACGTCAGCCCTGGAGTTTCCCAGGTGGTGCAGGCCAAGGTCAGCCCCCATGTGTTTTGCCCAGGGTCACCTTGCATGAGCTATAAAGCAATCTGAGATGGCTGCTACTTGTGCTGGGCTTGGAGATTCCCAGGCGAAGCCAAGCTGTGGAACTGATTCACCCTTTGTTTTGATTTTAAAGAGGCAGGTAAAGAGGTGACTCTTTAAACCTTGAATCCAGGCTGGTTACTTCTTGTGCAGGGCCTGGGGCTCACTGGGGCCATCTGTTGCTTATTTGATAGGATTTAGGACGTTCTGAAGCATGAGCCAAGACCAGCCATTCATCTGGGAAAGCAGCTTGGGTGGGCTGATAAATTGGATGAGGCATTCTCTGGGGATCTCCAAGGCAGGCCAGACAGTGTTAACCCTGTTGATGCAGTTCCAGATATGGCATCAGTTTGCCAGCTGTGTGGGGAGAAGGTTTAGAAAAGGGACAATGGCGGGTGCCTTGATGCCAGACACTTCCAGTTTCTCCATGTATATCACTGGTGCCTTTCAAGCTGCTACTCCAGTGCTAGGGCTCAGAGGGAGTGAGTCTGAATAGGTGAGTCTGTGTGTGAGTTAAGAACTGCTTGGGGCTCCAGAAGTTTCTTCCACTGACTCAATCCTCACAGGTTTTTTCAGTCAGAAGTTGTGGGGACTTATCTTCCTCACACTAGAACACTGGGTTGGGGGACCTAGCATGGGGCTGTGACTCCACTTCCGAGATAGCCCTCCCGAATTTTTATCCACCACATACGGGTAAGGGAGCAGCCTTTTCTGTGTCTGCACCCCTCCCACCAGTCTGGGTGGATGTGGTTTCTTTAATTCCATAGTTGTCAGACTCCCCTTCAAGAAGTCTGATTTCTGACCATTCTGAGTGGTCTGTTCTATATTTTAGTTGTAATTTTGATGTGGTTGTGCAAAAAGGCAAGCCATGTCTGCCTATGCCATTTTAACTGGAAGTTCATAGACATTACTGTATTTGATTCTCACAACAATCCCATGAGAAAAAGATGACAAATCTCTCCATTTCACAGATGAAGGAATTGAAACTTAGAGACTGCATGGAAACTGTACAAAGCCACACAGCTATTAAATGACAGAGCTGAAATTCAAACCCACAGCTTTTGACTCCAAGCCAGAGAAGGAGAAATAAATTTCCCCAGACGTAGGCTGGAGCATTTGGAAATGAAGATGGCCTGGGCGCGGTGGCCAGGTGACGGGCTGTCAGAGGAAGACTTACAGAGTGAGCAACACGTTCTAAGTGGTGTCAGGACACCCGAGTGGCCCTGCCTGTTCTCTGAAAATCATGAAAAATGAAACCAGTCTTTGTTTTATTCTGAAGGCTTTTTAGCCTTTTCACATTATTTATACACATGTACCTATGTATTAACGAGATAAATGGAGACAAGATCCAGCCAGGTGGTTTTGATGCCAGCTCATAAGATGCCTTACCTACCAATTTTTCACCTCCAGCTCTCAAAGATTACAGAGTGGTGGAAAGTTGTCTGTTCTGCCCTTGCTATGTTTACTGTAGGGAGAATTTTTAAACCACTTCCATAACTCTGCAGGTACTAACAAAGGTATTGTATGAGAAGTGTGTGGTGTGAGATCTTAAATATAAACTTAAAATTTAACCAAATTAAATCTGGCAATTTTAAAAAGAGTTGGCGATAGAGATGATACCAAGTGTTAGCAAGGTTGTAGGACAAAGGGCACCCTTTATAAATACGTGTGGGAATATAATTTGGAAATTTAGTGAAATATATCTAAAACATTAATAACATTCATAGTTTTGGTCTAGCAGTTACACTTCTAGGAAATTACCCCAAGAAAATAAGAAAATACCAATTATATATTCATATACACACATGTATCTGGGGAAATAAGCCAAGGTATGTTTTCTCTGGTTACCATCTTATAGGTGTTTCTATTTACTCCTTATGGTTATTTTCTAGTGTTTCTCTAATGAAAAGATACTTTTGTACAATAAGAAAAAGTTATATTTGAATTGTTTTTAATTTTGAAAACTAAACAGTTTTCAGGAGGGTAGTTTCCTGGTAACTATGATGTCCACCCACCATACCACACACTTTGTGGGAATGTAAGAAACAGCAAATACCAGTCATTGCCAAGTAAGCTTCTTGGCCTTTAGAGTAAATTGCTGAGATTATGCAGAGAACATTATACACTAAGAAAGAACTTTGATCTCATCTCTGCACACTGACAACCACAGGCCTTATCACCCCAGGATTGCTCATATATGTAGCTCTGACCACCTCCAGCTCCCAAAACAATCTCAGCACTTTTAAGTACTAAACAGCAACAGCAGAGCATGCTGGTTAGAACAGGACAGTTAAGAATAAAGATAGCCCTGAGTTTGAATCTGAAGTCCACCTGACTAGTTATGAGACCCCAGGCAAATTATCTAACCTGAATGTATTTCCTCTTCTATAAAATTGGGAAGATAAAATCCTCCTCACAAAATTATAGGAGTAATATATAGGAATGAGATTATTTATATGATGCTTAGGACTTAAATGCTAGCAACTAGCAGGACCACACCTGCTCATCTGTCCAATCACCAGGTGCATGAAATGTTTCTGGAAGTTGAAGTTTGCTTGGGAGCTTGGGACCTTTATACAACATCCCGATGTTAACTCTGATCTGTTTTGTTTCTTACTGTTCATTAGAGTGAAATATGACACGTGAATGCTTGCATTTCTTCTGCAGAATGGATTTTCAGAATTCTGACTTTAAGTTCAGAGTTTTGGAAACATTCTTAGTCCTTAAACTCCTACACACAATTATTCATTAATCTCAGTCTCAAATGCCTAACCTGCAACTTGCTGATAAAATGGCTATATTGTGAAGTGTGACTTTTAAACACTTTTAAAACTGGTTTTAGAATTCACCAAAAAAAAAAGTAGTCATAGGGTGGTAAAATAATTTTGTTCTCTGTTTCCTGAACAGTCCGTGTTATATTAGACATAGCAATACGTTAAAAAATAGAACCTATGCACTTAGTTAAATCCAACTTTAGGCTGTTTTTGGATATACAGGGTGGGGCCAAAGTAGGTTTACAATTGTTCATATGGAAAATAACAATACTTAATAAATAACGAAACAAGAATAATCTGTTTCATATACTCACAACTGTAAACCTACTTGTGCCCCGCTCTGTATTATCTGTCTTTATTTTAGCTCATTCAGGGCTTCATCCACTTAAATGACTAGAACAGTAACACACACACACACACACACACACACACACACACACACACATGATGGCATGAACTGACCTTTCTATGTCAAGGTTAAACATTGGTACTTAAAGGTAGGAAGGCTTAGCTTGTTACAAGAAATACCTGCTGGGAGAATTATCATCAGCATGGTAAATCTCAGCAGAGACTAATATCCTCCTACAGGCGATAGGAAAATACTCAGGATTTAAGAGTAAAATATTTAGGAAAAGAATTGAGAATCCTAATTCTCTCCCTTGAGGAAAAACTAAAGAGAATGAGCTAGAATTACATGCTGGTTAATAACGGAACAGACAGAAACCAGCCCTCATCACTGAGGCACTGAACCTGAAAAAGAAAGTGAACCAAGTTTGTATTTCAGTGAACTCAAGTGGAGTTGTACAAAAACTAATTTTGTTTCAAAATTTTCCTAGGAATTAAATCTCAGTTGGAAACATCCTGGAGTTCTACCCATAAAATACAGGGTCCAACAGAAGTAACACCTGCTTGAGTGTGGTTGGCAGGCTATGTGTCTTGCACAAGATGGACAGCAATTTGAACATTTCACCTAAAATGCCATATGGTGTGCTTGAATGTGATAGTTACGTTACAGAACTACATGCTTATGATTTTGTAATAGAATAAGGGCTTTACTTGTGCCAGACCCACTAGAGAAGCAGACATCGGCACTCTGAAGAAGATATTTAACAAGATGATAGAAGGCTCATTCTGACCTTGCTAACATGTCTCATGGGTAGAACTGACTCTGGGTGTTCAGAGTCATATGCATTACCAGAAGGGACCTCAGAGATCACCTAGTTCAACCACCTCCTCTTCCAGATAAAGAAACCAAGCACTCCGCTCTAAGGAAGTGGCTCACCCAGCCTGGCAAGCTAACACAGCTTCATGCTGTCAGAAAAGGAACTCGGACACAGGGCCTCCACTTCCCAGTGCAGGGCTCATTTCCCTCTGCCAACTTCTGGCTCTCCTGAGATTTCCTGTGCAACCGCTGCAAAATACTCCACCTCCGCTTCCCCACCTGGCTCCGAGGGGAGGGAAGGGGAAATGGCAGGGCTGTTTTAGGACTGCATAGCTGAGGCAGCCAGTACACAGGTGACTCTCACACCTGCCTTATTTCATTTCAGTGATGTCATCTCAGACCAAGTCTGGAATCAGTAGGACAACTGGTGTGGTTTGAAAACTGGAAAATGAGAAGGGGATAGCCTATGGACTTTCTGGTTTCTGGGAGCCTTTTTCAAAGCTCTTTATCTTCCTCCTCCATGTTGCCTCAATAACCCTACCTCACAGGGATATTATGAAGATTAAGGTGGCACTGCCCACGCTGGACAGATTTCAGGCCTTAGGAGAGGCCGAAGAACCCACTTCCAGAAGCTGGGAGTAGGGAGTCCTCCGTGTGAGAAGTGCTTGAGTCGGAGTCAAACTGACTGGGCACCAGGAACAGCAAGGAAGAGAAGAGTTCAGGGACTCAACAAGGGAGAAACCACTTTAAATGGTTTTAATCAAAGGATCACTTTTTAGAAAAAAAAAAAAAAACACCTATCAAAATGAATCATTTTACTTCAGTGAAACTTGTAACTTGCAGTACTAAGAATCAGGCAGTAGTTCCATGCCGGTGGGCACTAAACCACCTGCTCCGTTACGTCTCACAAGCACCCCACGGGCAGTAATCATGCCACTCCACAGGGAAAACAAGCAGCACAAAACCTAACCAAAGTCATTGGGTCACAGAGAAGAGATTCAGTTCCAGCAACTTAGCAAATCTTCTCTTGAAAACTATCCTTTCAGTATGGATGCTTCACTTATCCAGGAGAGTTAAGGAATAAGGTAGCATAATTTTTCAAGGTACAATTTATTTCTCTAGGCCCCACCAATTATTTAAACTATTTCGGATGGCAGACCTAAATGTAAACACTTCTCTTTTGGAACAAAGCCTATTTTTTTCCTGATAAATCTTGGTCGTCACTGTAATCTATGCCCTCTGGGGCCATCGGCCTGCCGAGAGGCCTCAGCCTGAGCTGCCTTTCTCAGGTTCGGGCAGCAGGAATTGAAAGCTCTTGGCAATAAACTTCAAGTGCTTACCGACTTCTTTTATTTTTTCCTAAGTTGGGAAATAATACACACAAATTTTTAAAAACTCATGGCAGAGACTCATTGAGTCCCTAACAGTAAGTTATTTTAATACAATTAATATCCACTGTGGCTGCCTAAAACAGCCTTTTCTATCTTCTGTTCTTTTGTTTGCTTGCAGAGAACTGAGCTGTCAGCACGGTAAAGTTGGTATTACAGGTACTGACAAAATGCTGGGTGCTCCTGGCTACTCTTCCCCTGTGCCTCGGTTTCCTCAGGAGTGAAGGGTAGAGAGTAAGAGTCCTACTGATGAAATGTTTGGCCTTTTTGGAACAAATGACTTGAGAAGACCCCTGATGACCCCTAGCTTTTCTTTACACCGGTACCGGGTCAGTAGCTTCCACCCTCCCCCCACTCTCTGCTGGCCCCGCAACTCCCATAGCTCTTTACTTTGTGTGTCCTCATTCGGCATACAGGGATGGGCAAAAGGAGGTTTAAGTGGAAGTTTCTTCTTATATTATTAACTTTTGTACTATTTTCCATATGCACTGTAAACCTACTTTGCGCGCCCTGCACACTTTTTACTCTTAGAATGCTGACACATTAGACATGCACATCCTCAGCCCACAGCCCTCAAGAGCAGGAAACCCCACCGTTGCGCCCACTGTTGCCGCCAGCACATCACACCCATTGCTGGTCTCAACGTCAAACTCCCTCCGGGACTACTGCCCTCTCCCCTTTGAAACTGTGCTCACTCCCACTGGGACCTGGATTTCACATCTGTGAAAATAAGTCACAAAGATGATGAAATGGAACTCCCCAACAATGCTGTCTTCCCCTCAAAAACCTCATGCCATGAAAAAAACAAAGAAAATCTTCTGCTTCGCAACTTCAGGGTGAGGGGCTCCTCCCGGTGCAAAGAAAGAAGTCTCACCAATCTGACAGCTGAGAACCTGTGACGCCTCTTTTCTTTCAAGCAGCTTCCAGTGCATGTGACCCAGGCCCCCATAAAATCACACATTTTTAATTTAAGTAACTTTAAATGTTTTTCAGAAGGCATTCAAACCATGTAACAATAGAAATATTGCGCTGGCCCCTCTACAAACTTCTGTACAGACTAACAAATCCCAAAGGCTGTACACACAGGTATATGTGGTTTCACAAGAATCCTGTAAGAAAAATCTCTTCCTGGGCAAACTCACATGATTTTGAGGTATCTGATGTATCAGGTATTGTTTCTCATGAAGGGGATTTGATTCGGGCTCAGGAAGCCAGTAGAGAATCAATTCTCCTCCTAGACTTCCACTCACTGTCCTCCTGTGGCCATTTAGCTATTTCAAATCAGCAGGGTTTGGTGTGTACAACTTGAACTGACAAATGCTGGAGTCACAGAGGAAGAAACTGCCTAACACCTAACCTCCACAGAGTGCTCGGTAGCCTGCTGCCACCTTGTGGTGGATTCATGCAAATATAGGAGCAGTAAATCTTGTAGGGCACAGCTTTTAAGAAAAACAAAATTAAATGTGTCTGTAACAGCAGACAGTACTAAGGCCATATGCATAGAATAAGAATGGGTAAGTATATTCAAAGTCTTGAGTATTAGGTCAAAGGTTCGTCATATTGGTCTTGACTGGTGTTTGTGCAAAGAAAGCTTTCTTGGCCTCCATGACTTGCTTCCACTTCTCTCCACCAGTGTAAAACGACCTAAAGCCTGCTCTAGACCAAAGTGCTTGGGAGAAAATAAAAGCCAACCAACACAGAAAGGATGAAAAACCAGATGAGCCCCAAAGTACTCGGAAGTCTTTTGTTTGGGGATCCAGTCTTTTGCAACGAGAGGCAAGAGTCTTGGCCCTTTCCCGCTTTACTCTCTACCTCATGGCAGCTTTCATTCCCAAAGCCTCCACCAAGTCCTGATTCAGCTTCAGCACGTGTCCCTCGGCTTCAATTCAATTAAACACTGTTAAGGGATAAAGGCAAAGACCAAAATGGGGGCTAGGCTGGGGACTTCCTTGGCAGATCCCCAAAGTTTAGACACGAGGCCTCCTCAGATGAGGAAGATGATGCCCTCCGACACCATGACCTGGTTGTCGTCCTGCATCTTGCTCAGCGCTGCCTGGATCTCCTCCGAGGAGAATGGCTCTTCTGTGTCCCGGTTGATGGATTCCGTGAGGCGGTTCATGCCCACCGACTGGGCATGAGCTTCCCGGAACACTTCCAAGAGGGCCACCTTGAATGCCTTCAACCTGCCCAAGACAGGAAGACATGGGTGAAGGAGGAGTAGACGAACCCAAATGCTTTCAGGAGAGATCTATGTTGGGAAACCCTAAGGCGTTAGTGCAGTACAGTCACCCCCTGCACACACACACACACACACACACACACACACACACAAGTGCGCACGCATGCCTCTGATGGCCGTCCACGCACAAGTTTCCCCCTTTAAAGCTAAACTGGTGTATACAGAGTTTTCTGAAACCTTCAGTTTGAGCACACTGAGAAATAAAAGTAGTTTAAAATAAGAGGCCTTTGAGGATGTCTGGAAATTGGCATTCCCATACACTGTTGGTAGAAATGTAAACTGGGACAGCATCTTTGGGAGGCAATTAGCAACACGTACCAAAATTTTAAAGTACATATCCTTTGACCCAGGGAATCCATTTCTAGAAATTAACCTTACAGCTAGCTACACTTGCACAAATGCACCGATAAACGAGAATATTCTACTGTAAACATATTTATAGAACCTAAATATCCATCATTAGAATACACAAAATTTTACACATCCATACTATGGACACTCTGTAGTAATTAGAAAGATCCATATGGGCTGATTTAGAAAGCGCTATCAGATATAGTTCAATAGTTATCTCTGGGGAGTGGAATTACAATTGATCTTAATATTTTTTACTACTTTTCCATGTTTTCAGTTATCTTCAGTAAACATAGTGTGTTGTATGTGTGTTTGAGGTAATAAAAGAAAAAATCAAACCTTAGTCATAGTTCCTTTGGTGTTCAGTAACAAAATATATAAATAAAACTTTCTAAAACTAGTGGTAAAACTCCTCACCTCAAAACAAGTAACAATTCAGTAAGAAAAAAACAAATACAAGTATCCAGCCATGTAATATGAAAAACAGAGACATTTACTGAAGATCCAAGATCCAAGGAACACTGAACATAGGACAATGACTCCTCAGTCCCCTTCAAAGTAGGCACCTTGGGACCTCACACAGTTCCCCCAGCATCTCTTCCACTGTTCAAAACACTCTGCCATCAGCTGCCCGATCATATTTTCCTGAATCACAAACTGAATTTTGCCACAACACATTTCATGCCAAGATCCTCCTTCAAAATCTCAGACACAGTAGTTTTTGGAATCCCAGATCAGCTTCTAGTTCTCGCACTGTCAGTCACTGATCTTTGCTGACTGACCCCTGTACACGTTCATCATTCTCAGGTGCTCTTCTTGTAGCACGCCTTCTAGAATGCGGGTCACTTTCAACAGATTCCTGACCACCTTTGAAGAGTTTATACCACGCTTTTATTTGTGCTGCACTCATTGTATCATCCCCAAAAGCCTTCTGAACCCTCTGGACAGTTTCCGCAGAGGAATGTTCAAGCTTAACACAAAATTTGATGTAGATTCATTGCTCTACTTGCTCAGCTCAATCATTTTGAATGCGACAGTCACACAGTTCACATGTCACCAAATAGTGTCTACTACCCGCACTGACCAGTACAGTGAAGTCGTCATTGTTCACACATACGCATTCCAGCCCACTCTCCTTGGCTGCCAGGGTACATTGATGTCGTGCAAACTGTTCTCCTTATATTAGCAATGGCTGGACTTCTTCCAGACAGACCTCATATATATGCATATATTTATATTTGTAAATATGTACATACTTTATATTTAAACTTATAAACATATAAAACATTTAATTTATAAACACATAAATACATACTTATATTTAAATTTTATATAATTACATATACTTATATAAAATACATATTTATGTGTATATAATTATATAATGTATATATACAATATACTTATTAAATATACATATTTACATTCATAAATATATACATACTTTTATATTCCTAAATATATGTTATATTTTTTCCTTAATTGTCATTTGAGATGTTTTTACCACAAGTTTCAAAAAATTTTAGCTATAAATATATATAAATCCATTTCTATTTTTCTGTATATTTTTA